>JAXRKP010000195.1:257500-290000 GCA_037039925.1 Doris montereyensis | reverse complement strand
AAGAGGTTGTTGTTATTTGCTGAGAAGGCTTATTTGATTCGATTTGCCCACATCCACAGCTAATGTGATCTCGGGGGTTTTGTTGGGATTTTTAGTTTTTGAATTTTGCCCAAACAGCCCTGTAAACAGCCAAGGAATCTTTAACTTGCACATAGTGTTGTGATCTGCATGCAGGACCTCCTTTATATCGTCCGTCTCCAATGAGATTAGGTGTCGATCCACCTACCTGGACCAGGAGGGTAGAATTTGTTCGAAAAAAGTTTAGAAAATTGTTCAACCGTTGGCGGGGCTTGAATTTTAGTAGAGAGGCTGATACCTTGCCTATGGACTACCGAGTTTCCCCCTGAGAAAGCAGAATGGTCTGCTAATTTCTATGCAATAAAACCAAAATTCAAATTCAGATTAGCAATGCTATATATACATTTCTCTCCATCTGGTACATGCACATCGTGTTGTATGCCTAGAATTTATACTAGATCCTCCCGTGCCAGCATCAGACACTTTGATGCTGACACCAAAGACCTATCAGATGAACAAGGTGATTAATACCTATGGTTCACATTGTAATGTGACACTTATCAACCATCCATTATCATTGGAGCATTTTGACCAGATCACAAAGGCATTGCCATAAATTATAACTGATGCTGACTAAAAGCATCACTGATAAGGATTGATGAAGTTCTGTATTAAAATTTAATTAATCCTAATTGTTTGATGCAATAGCTACCTAGTTTTGTGATCAGTAGGGAAAAAGAAGAGGGAGGAAATTTTTAAGAAATGAGGGGAAAAAAAGGGTCTATGATATCCAACAGCAGTTTTGCTGCCCTCAAGGAAATATTTTTCTCCATTTAAAAAAAAAAAAAAAAAAGCTACTCAACTCTACTCCAATACAGCATGTATTAATTTTTGTAAAATTATTCTTTAATATAAATACTCTGTTTATAAATATAGGTGTTACAAGACAATTTACTCTAGATGTCAACGAAGGCATAGACACAATCTAGAAATATACCAAGACTCGATTAATAATTATAACAAGGATATTTATTGTACTCACAGTTGACAATCAATCAATGAGGTGAAGCAAACTCACAATGCTGGCATATGAAGGTGGAATCAAATGTATTTCTCTCGCACTCTAAAATCTATTTCTCACACTAACAATCCCGCAATCGTAGATACCTGCCCTTTTATACTTAAAACCACAACTCTCCCAGAGACGGAAAGTTCCAGAATATTCAAGACAATACGAGAAGGTTCAATACAACTCCACACAATTGTAGACACATCTCTTTCTTTCTAGACATAAAAACGAATCAATACTAAGGCGCACCAAAACGATAACGTCACAATCTCTAGAGGCTTCCACACACTAAGATCGATTACATCATGGGTTTTCACTTACTATGGGAAATCCCCTTCAGAGCTACAAGCAACTATGTTACATCAGGTAAAAGGTTTCCGATAAAAATTTATCAATATATGTGAGATCAGCCAGAGAGAATAATATCAAATCTTAAATGTTTTCATTCTCTTCAGGTTCGTATTAATGGAGAAAATTTTAGAACTTGATCTATTTCAATGGCAGCAAGACCTTCATCAAACCAGGGAAGACCAACTTTTAGAAGTGTTTTAGGGGCTTTATTTACGAGCAAGATTCTGAGAACATTGTGCATTGCATTTGGAATACTTCTTTATTGTGAGGTAAGACAAATGATTAGTTGTTTCGTTCATTCTTGTATTAGTCGTTATTTCCTATTTTTCATATTATTACGGGGATATTGGATTTTTTTTTGGGGGAGGAGGGGGGTGTTTTATTGTGAAATTCTTTATTCGGTTTTGTTGTATTTTTGTCGTGTTGATTTAGGGATTTTGTTGGGTTCTTTGTGGTGGGAGGGGGGGGGCATTTAATAGATTGTTTGGTGTTAAATTGATGAAACTAAAAGAAAACATGACATGTCTGTATAGACACCATTAAGTTTAAGCAGCAATAAAGAGGTCGGCAAGAAAAACAATCAAAAGCTGAAATATTGCATTCTTCACAACCATCGCTGAAAGTAGTCCCATTATTACTACATGTATTTTATTTCCATCTTTTGCTTAATATAATATGATTTGGGAAGTGATTTGATTTAATTTTACCCACACCCACAACTAAGATGATCTCGGGATTTTTGGTAGGATATTTAAAATTTTGCTCAGAATGCCCAGTTAACAACAAGGGATCTTAAACGTGCACAGAGTGCTGTGATCTGCACTCAGGACCTCCTTTTAATTGTCCTCTCCAATTCGACTAGGTGTCGATTCACCTATATCTGTACCAGGGGGAATGAGTTTTACTTGAAAAAATTGAAAACATTTGCAATCTGTCCTGCACGAACCCACAACCTTTTGCCTCAGGAGCACCAAGTCCCTCTGTAAGAAAATGAAAGAAGAAGAGAACTTTCTACGAAAGCCAAACTGAAATAAAAATCAGTATTATGCTAAATAGGCCTGTGAGACATCCTGGTATCCCCTTGACTTTGGTTGAAGCTTTTGAGTACTGTATGTAGCCCAGTACTCATTCCTGTTTGTGTCAAGTGAGAAAAGCATAGCTAGCTACCATTCAAAGGAATTTAAAAAATGGATTTTTGGGAGTGGGAGGGGGGGGGGGGAAGGACCAACCAGGCTGTAATATATGTCAAAGTCAATCAATTTCTGAAAGTTGTTGCCAGCATAGAAACTGAACAACTTACTTTAAAGTTATAACCATGTATAATATTCCATTTCAATTTACATGCACAGCGTTATTGTAAATAACAGTGTGAGTGAGAGAAATGTGTCATAGATGAAATAAAGTTAAGTTAAATAAGAATTAAATGTAAAATTAGCTTTCAGGTCGATTTCCTTTTAAAATGTTTATAAACATGCTTTCTTTGATGACCAGGTCTTTCACTATGTTGTGGTTTTGATTCAATGCACTTGGCCCCAAGCACCTTCAGAGTTATCAGAGAACACAAATGGCGGTGATCTGAAAGTAATGTTTATTGCGGACACCCATCTTCTAGGTTTCAAAGAGGGTCATTGGTTCGATCGGTTACGAAGGTAATGAGTGGATAAAGTATGTTAAGATGTACTATGTTTTTAGCTTGATAGTTAAGAGCAGAGAGAAGAGAGACATAGCCATGATCTGCTTTGAATTACATTTAATTCTGTAAAAAATTCATTTGTGGATGTGCTAAAACCCAAAGTAAAAGACCAAAGATAAACCTCAGGGAAAGTGGGAAGAAGATATAAAGGAGGCAAGCAATAAAATTTAGCCTTCACACAAGGAAACAGAAAATGTTAGTACAGGGTAGTCTGGAGAAAGATCATTTTGGATACATAGACCCATATACTGAAGGTAGAAATAGGAACTGAGAAAGAAAGAAAGAAAAAAAACTTTTACTATGTTGGTCTTTAATGGCATGGATTAAGTTTTCAGCTATAATAAAGATAAAGATGGATTTCTAGTCCGTATCCCCGCACAAATGCAGGCTCGCCGACTGTACATTATTTATTCCCCAGCAGGCCATTTCTTTCAAAATCCTTCTCAACTCCCGGGGGGAGCATACAATATATAAGCCTGCTAGGCTTTTCATACTAACACTCTCACAATATCTTTTTCTGCCTATAGCTGGGTACTCATTTACACCTGAGTCAAGTAAGGCAAGTAGAGTGAAGTACCTTTCATAAGAGTACAACATTGTGGGGGGGGGAAACCTACTTGTGCCAGCCATGGGGATCGAATCAGTGTCGTCGTGATTACCAGGTCACAACACTACAGTTCAGCTACATCGATGATCAAAAGAAGTAACTTTATAGTATATGGGAGTCACTTTAATACACATGGTCATAGGGAGTTACTTTACCATCTAAATCTTACAATCATAATTTCAATATTTTTTTTCCTCACACGTTAATATTTGTAGAGAATGGCAGATGAAACAAGCTTTCCAGACGAGCATGGTGATTCACAAACCAGATGTAATTTTCGTTCTTGGTGAGTTGGGAATTGATCCAAAGTTTTCTATGAATATGAAGTATTTTACTACTGAACTTTCCTATACGAAAGAAGTGAAAGCAAGAATAGCTAAAAAGTGAACACTTTACACATTTATGCATTGAAACATGTCTGTTGTACCATTTGCAGACCATTTCCATAAGTCTTTTTATGCTTAAACAAGCATGCCCGTAGACAATGATGATTATAATTACTCTTTACCACATTCTTTTTTTTTATCAAGGATGAACTACATAATAGGTTACTGAGTGCAGGGTGATATCAAGTGTTGGTAGAGTATTCGATGCTTAGGTTAGGCAGGCTTTTCAATACAGATTTAATGACCGGAAATGAAGGAATGAGTAACAATAAAAATAAAAGTTTCATGGATCGCAGGCAAAACAGTCTTTTTCCAATCATTTAAAATACTGATTTGACCTTAGATTTATTCGCTAAGAAATTAAAGCACACTATATGAAATCTACATACGAAATATGGAGGTGGCGGGTGCAGTAGTTCCTGAGATTAGAGCAGTCAAAGTTTGAGATGTACAGAATACTCTTACTTGTAAAAAATAAATAATTGTAGGCTTTTTTTTAGGTATTTTGTAATGTTTAGATTAATTCAAGTTAAGAGGACATTTCACATGAATGAGATTGATTTTGTAAAATGAATTTCAGGGGATCTGCTGGATGAGGGCAAATGGTGTTCAGATGAAGAATTCAACTATCATGTCAATCGGTTTCGATCAATGTTCCACGTGCCTCATGGGACAGAACTTCACGTTGTGTCTGGAAATCATGATGAAGGCTTTCATTACATGTAAGCTACAGCACTGTCTGTATCTGTATCTGTTTATCCTTTGTATACAGACAGATTCACTGAAAGGTGAAACATCCCATACCCCATGGCCATCATCTTTATATCCCTTGATCCTATGTTAGAAATGTCATTTTCCATGTTGTTTTTGGTCCATGTTTCTTTTTCTGTTTTATTTTTATGTAGTGTAACGTCATCATGAGAGGAAAATGCAAATGAAAGAATGGGGCAATGAAAAGTTGATATTATGTAACGCCATAGAAATGTGCTTTTTTTTTTTTTACAATAAATATTTTATCTTATGTTATATCTAAATTTTGCTTATTAAATCATAATATTACATGCTGCATCTTCCCTCTCAGGTGAGGGGACTTGGTAATCCAGAGGCAAAGTGTCAGCCTCTCAACCGAAAGGTAGTGGGTTCAAGCCCCGCCGACAGTTGAAAATCTTTCTCGAATTGTTTCGAGCAAAACCCCACTCACAATATGTTTATTGTTCATTTACCATATTCTTCTTAATAAACGCCTGGGGGGCAGGGGGTGGGTTTTATAAAGAATAAAAAAATAAATATAAAATCTGAGTTAAAGCCAAATCATCATAATATGCCTACAACACTTGCCTCCCTCAATAATGATAGTTCTTGAAAACTCACACGGGTGAAGTAGTTAGCTCGGGTGATAGCACATTTTTGTTTTATGGCAAGTAGGTACTGACGCAGAGGTCACGGGTTCGATCCTTATTGTGGCCAGGTTGTTTTTTTCCCCTGTTTATTTCTTGTATTTATCTCGTCTTTGTTCCGATTTCAGGATGACTCCACACAAGCATCAACGATTTGTGAAAGAATTTAAGTCTCCGTCTGTCCGTCTTTTGCGAATTAAAGGCATTCCATTTGTGTTAGTCAATTCCATGGCTATGGAGGGTGATGGATGTCAGATCTGTGCAAAAGCAGAGAAAGAATTAATCAGAATTGCAAGGAGTCTCCGGTCTCATGAAAAATGTGACAAGGTGAGGAATTTTACATAACTTTATCTTCATTGAGTGGCGTAGGTGGCCGAGCGGTTAGGCTGCCGGACTGGGAATCATGAGGTCCTGAGTTCGAATCCTAGCAAAGCTAGATCCGATGTTGTGTTCCTTGGGAAGACACTTAACAGGTATTTTCTCACTCTATCCAGGTGCAAATAGGCACAAGCACTAGCTTGGGAGTAAAACCTGCGTCAGACTAGCGTTCTGGCCAGGAGGTGATTATTGTCACCTGTACCGCTTCACGCTATAGAAACCGGGATACGCTCTGGCTCTGTAGGCCTTAAGGGCTTTGAAGGAATTTTACTTATCTTCATTGAAGCATGAAATAGAGAAAGATTCAAGTACTGAAGAAGATAAAAAGAATTTGAATTTTGGAGTGTTTAGCTTAATCAGGTTTATTATATCCTTAAACATTTTGACAATATTTTATATGATGTCTCTGTGTGCCCTTCTGTGTGTCTTGTTTTTCTCTCGATTTCTGTCTCTCTCTCTTACACATTTTTCATCTTGCTATTTCCTCTCAATTCTCCCCCCTTGAGATCATCTCATAACATGGATGGAGTAAATTACACAGCTAAGTTAAGGCAACCTACCGAATTAAAGGAAATGACATTAAATAATGTGAAAGCCCCATAGGAACATATATGAGACAAATACAAGGAATAGACAAGAAAATGACATTAAATAACGACCTCTGTGTCGGCACTCATCATCTTGCCATGAAAAGAAAGCATGCTACCAACCAAGCTTATTGCAGTGGTTTGTCAATATCTACCGGAATTAACGCTTTAACCACAGATCTTATTCCATGGATCAAGTTCATATCTCAAGCAGTTAGACCACTCTCATAGTCATTTAGCCCATTATTGGATTACATTCCAGAGATCTTAGAAAAGAAATTTGCTGAAAATGGAATGTTTCTTTATGTGATTCTCAATGTTTGTAATTTTTTTGTCCAAATTAGATGGAACATGAAAAAGCTGAAAAGTGCCAAGCCTATGAAGGACTGGAGTACGTGAAACCTGTTCTCTTGCAGGTTCAGTATTATTTTCATATCAACTTTTTATTGTTCATTCTCTCAAATATATTTCTGATCTATAGACAGATACATTTATCAGATTTTAAACGCTTTAATTTATGTTAAATAAGCAAGCTGAAAAAACCTGTTCCATGAACATATTAAGAAAAGTGGGATAGACTGACATTGCTATCTTGACTTGATTGTTTAAAGAATTTTATTGAATAAATGTGAAAGTTAAGTCTAGGCATACAGAAGTAGTTCCTAGAGTTGATCCAGTTTGTCAGATGGAAATTGAATTACAGTCAAAAAGTATGAAAATGGCCCAGAAAAATATAAACAAATTTTTTTGGTCCTTATTAGACCTTAATTATCGAAAGTTCCAAATTCATATCATTGCTTTCTTCCTCGGTGACTGGTTATTGTAACATAGAACATTTTAAGCATTTGGGGGGGGGGATTAAAAGTTTTGCAATATTTTCCTTCATCCTAAAGATGGCATCTAAAAGATACAACTGCATTCCATTTCATACTTTTATTTTAACTGGATACATTAGTATGATACAAAAAGAAAGCCTGAAAGCAAAAAAGAAAATATATATTGCCTTTATTGTCAGACCAAGCACATTGGAAAAATCCCAAATTCTTGGATTTGGTTAAAACAGAACCTATGTGATAACCTGATCTTCATTCAATGCAAAATTCAGGTCTAATGATACTGGACCTTCTATCATTGGAACTTCTCAATATACTTAGAACAAGGTCTGCCTTAAGACACCATACTTTTTGAGAATATTGGCGACTAAAGACGGGCTTACTCTTTAATAGATATACAGTAGTTTATTATCATATTATTGAATCAATTCAACTACTTTGGATTCATCATAACAACTGTGAGATGGAAGTTGAGAAAAGGAAATTAAAAAGAGAATAGTTGAATTAAGGAATGCTTTTTCAGCAAGATAAGTACTATATTAAATAACAGAAACATGATGTCGAGTACAAAATTTTTGATTCCTCAAAGTGTATGCAGGGTCAATATTATTCTATGGTTAAAAAACTGTGACAGGTGTCAAAGACGACCAAAAAACTTGGAGCAGTCAAAATGTGGTTCTTGTGGCAAATTTTGAGAACATGGACAAACAGGAAAACAAACAAGGAACTTGAGAATGGCACAAACTGAAAGGACACTGATCAGGACTTATCAGAAAATCTTTGGCTTATACAGTTTCTGATGAAAAATGGTAAGATCAAAGCAACAGAAACCCATAACAACAACAGAAAAAAATTGGTCTTAAAAAGTACCCAAATACAAAATGACAAACACCTAGGACTACAAAGATTAAGAGCAACAGAAACCCATAACATTGCTGTTTATCAACAGAAAAAAAAAGATAATGATGTTAAAAGTTTTGCAATATTTTCCTTCATCCTAAAAGAAAGTCTTTCAAAAACTGTACCCAAAAAGAAAGCCTAAAGCAAAAAAAGAAAAAATTATATTGCCTTTATTGTCAAAAGCACATTGGAAAAAAATCCCAAATTCATTTGAAAACAGAATCCTATGTGATAACCTGATATTCATTCAATCAAAGATTTGGAAAAACTGATGACAAATGGTAAGATCAAGAGCAACAGAAACCCATAACAACAGAAAAAATTGAAAGTCTTAAAAAGTACCCAAATCTGAATCTTAGACCTGACACATCATTATAATTTCTATTGCTGTTTATCTTAATATTTACAGGTGTAATAAAAAAAATAAAGGAAGATGGAGGTGGGTAAAGCATTCCCACAGAAAACAAGACTCAAGCATTACAAAAAGAGCACTGCAGTGAAATCCTCAAGGGGCAAGAAGGAAGGAAGGCCAAGAACAACATGGTGACGAAGTATTGAAAAGGACCCTGAAAGAGGCGGCATGTCCTAGAAGGAGCTGAAGAAGACAAAAGATGAAGAAGGATGGAGAGTGTTTGTTTGTGGCCTATATCCTGACAAATGTGACAGGCAATGAAGATGATGTACTTGATCTGTGAACCCTGGCAAATTGGCTTTAAGAAAAGATGTAAATGGAAACAAAACTAATCAAAGCTTTGTGTGCATTGATTTTGAATACATTGTTTAGACGTTCTTTTTCTTTTTTTCTTTTTTACACCTCCCAACTTGAAATCTATTTGATTTGATTTTTGTTTTCTCTATTCTCGTTTATATCTGCAGCATTTTCCTATGTATCGGAATTCTGATGTAGAATGTAATACACCAGATGCTGCTCAAGCTTCAGAAAAGTCCATTCCTTTCAAAGAGAGATTTGATTGCTTGGACCAAAGATCTACAGATCTGGTATGTGTATTTTCTTGCCATATTGTTGGTTCCTGAAATTTTTTTTGTCAGCTAAAATACACCCATATCTTACTTTTTGGTAGATAAATCGTATGTATCATTATTTCTATACACGTATTGTACATACTGTCCTCACATGATTTCACCCATAAAAATAAACTGTTACCATTTACTCATCCTTGCTTTAATGTACATTAATAATCGCTTTATAGCAAAGTATACATACTATATATGTTTGATTGATAGTGTAATGTTGCTAAGCAGAATGATATTGTAAATTTTCTTTTAGAATTGAAATTAAGAATTCATGTTCGCAGTAAAAGCCATTTCACAATAATAACAGAACATCCTTCTCTCAACTTGATTATATCCTTTATAATATGGCAAAGTATTTTTTTTTTATTTTTTTTAAATTTTTATTTGTGTAGTTGTTCACAAAGTCAAGCCAAGGCTAGTCATCAGTGCCCACACCCATAATGGATGCTATTATATTCATTCCAATAATGTGCCTGAATGGAGTGTTTCTTCCTTCAGTTGGAGGAATAGAAACAACCCCACAACTCTTTTGGTAAGCCGTGTCAATGGGAATATGGCAAAATGAGTCAACCAAGTGGTTTATTTTGAAATGGAATTTAAAAAAAATTTTTTTAATATATTGAAATTTTAATCATTTGGGATACTGTATAACCTAACCGTACATCTTAAATTTCACTAAAGCATTTTGTTCCCTGTGTCAGTGTGACATGCCTCATTCAAAGTTGGGACTTATTTTCATTGCTTCTGTAATTTTCAAATCATAATGGGTTGAAGTTAAAGTAAAATAATTAGGTTTGTCTTGTTTTTTATATGTATGTTTCCAAGGAAATATAAGAATTGTCATCAAGCTTGTCTATACGGGTCAAGTAAAAATGAACTTAAAAAAGCAAAAAGACTTTTCTCTTAACCGTTTAGCATTCACATTAAACGGCGGCCATTCTGCTCTGTACGTTTAACTTCCTTTCCGCTGTGGCAATCCGGTTTGGTTATGCTTTTCTGACTTCCTGCCAGCTGATCTTCACAAAAGAATGCAGATCGGTCTGCACTTTTGCGCCACTACCTTCAGTTGGTCATGTGAAGCTGTCCTGACCTTTAATCTTGTATTCTGTTCTAAATTTAGAACAATAGCATCATTTATATGACCAAGTAGAGCTAACAAAAAAGATGTTTGTCACTTGTCGGTTTCTGTCAGCTTGAACAATGTGGGCCTGTATTGGCAAGTGTTGGTTTCTGTCGCTTTGAACTTTCAGCGGGGATTTTGCACGTGTCGATTTTTGTCGGTTTATACACTAAAGGGTTAAACTGCCTGAGACATGAGTGACCTCAAAATAATTTTTGTATAGATTTTGAGCTTTGGGAAGGGACTTTTTTTTTCAACAGAAAAACCACTGATCAGATTTTATCCTTATTTTGTTTTTCTTAACAGAGTGTATAGTTTTAAATAATATTTTGCTGTTGTAAATTGTAAATAAATTAATAATTTTGTTTTGCAGGTTCGCATTAACAGCTTCAACTACACATCAAAGCAATGCTTTTTACCGGAGGAGTCAACCGTCATTAGAATTTATATAATTGGTGGTACTGTGCTAGTGTTAAGCATATTGTGGCCTTTTAGATTTCTTAATAGGAGAAAAAAGTCTATTGAACATTCTTTCGTTATTGCCTGCCTGTTCGTGCATTGTTGATATGTGACATATTTCCTTGAATTGTGAATTGAGTGTGTGATGCATGAAATTATATCATTTGCATCTCATATAAATGCATCATAAATTGATTCATGCAAATAAGATTTTTTTTTGCAACAAAAATTTGGACTTGTGTCTATGAACTGTGTTTTATATGTTTGTGAGGCGGGTTTGTGTAGGGTTTTTTCTCGTTGACTTTGGAATTTTTTTTTTAAAAAGCTTGATTTACCCAACCTTGAAATACATTATTAGTTTTAACATAGAAACAATTTTATGTCTCGCAGCCAACAGACGTAGAATACATGCTCACAAGTCTTTCTCAAAGGTGCTAGACTGTTGTCTTTTTTTTTTTTTATTGGTATGTTCATTATGTTTTTTATTAGTCAGTTCTCATCATGTAAATCTTTCTGAAAAAATAATGAGAATATATTTTTGTTTGGGGGGGGGGGGGGGGGGGGTGTGGTCCTGAGCATGTTTTTGTTTTGTTTTTGATATAGTCAATTTTAATCACTGCCATTGTACTCGGCATGTCTAAATTAGCTGAAAAAGATATTTGATTTTTTTGTATCATATGATTGCCATGGGAACGCTGCCATCTTGAATTTTCATTACGAAATGACAACTTCATTTCAAATAGGCTTTTTCAGTTTTAACAAATTTGGCTATTACTTTGCACACACGTTATTCGGTTCAATATCTAGCCGCATCCTATAGCTTTTTTTTTATAAATGAAAGGGTTTTCATTTTATGAATTTTTTGAAAATGCATATAGCAATTTTTCCAATTTTTGGCAAATTTAATCACAAAAAAATTTTTTTGCAAAAATGTGAAGAGATATGGAAAAAAGCTACAGGGTGAAAAAAAAACTTGCATTATAAATGTTGGACAATAAATAAAAAGTAGATCGCATATCGCTATCAAAAAGTAACATAATGAGAAAATCGCATTTTTAACGATTTTTTCCGTTATTTTAATGTTTTTTCGCATATAAACATATAAAATAATAATATAATACTTTAAACCATCATAAATCATGAGAGGCAATCAACTTCTTCATGTCGACCCTATTTCAACTGCTCCGGATCCCTTATATTCATGTTGGGATGGCATTTTTCTTATAACACGTGTGTGGAATGTTTCCCGTAATGTTCAGCCGATTTTAGCTAATATTGACAATACTTCATCAAAAGTAGATTTTTCGAATATAGTGCTTAGTGGTAATTAAAATGAGTACCAACTTGTTATACATTAGACAAAATTTTCACCTTTATGGTCCAACCGATGTGTTGAAGGTTTCTAAAAAATCGTATAAAATGAAAGAATCGATTCTAAGCCTTTGTTATGGTATGAATGTCAAGGAATGAATTGCTCCATCCAGTAGTGCAATAAAAGAGTTTTGTCCCATTTGTGGTAAAACTGTCTTCTCATCCCCCCCTTTATTTTTCGAAATCCATGCATAGCTAACGAGTTAAGTACTTCAATATAAGAGTAAAGGAACAATATTAAGCACACAAGATAGATATCATTTTGGGTTGGTGTTTTTATTTCATTTTGAAAATTCAAAACTGCTTACTTGTTCGGGAATGTCAAGGAAAAGGAGAAGTCATTGCTCTGTTAATGTTGTGCATTTAAGAGGATGCATGTACAACCTCTGCAAATGTGAATTTTGTCATTCCATAGAATCCTGTGATTGTTGTCTTTCCAATGTTTTTAATTTGGTTTGATTTTGCCCACATCCACAACAACTCAGGGATTTCAGGTTTTTGGTAAGATTTATGAAACTGCGCACAGGGATTTTAAACGTGGACAAAATGATGTGATCTGCAAATCGTCCGTCTTTCAGATTTCAGATGGGACTAGATGTTACATGTATTTGATGTTAAATGTATTTGCTGTTTTTAAAAAACGTAATTTTAATAAATTTGCTGTTTTGTTTGTTGCTTTGTTAGCATTAAATGAGACATAGTATATTAACCAAGATGAATTAATCCAATATACCCTTGTTTTAAAAAATTTATCACATTTTTGTTTAAATTGGCTCGCAACATTTTAAAAAAAGTTTTAAATTTGCGTTCTAGTTGTTTGAAGAAATGTTTTTATTCTCTCCACTCCCCTCCCTGTCTGTGGAGTTTTTTTGTTTTGATAACCAGTGACTGGACAATTTATTTTGAAAATTGGCATCCCTTAAATTTTTCACACACAAGAAATTCTCTCATGTTTGTTTTGTTGTGGGGTTTTTTTCATCAAATATATAAAGACTCAAGAAAAAGAAATACCTACCAACATTCTTTAAATTGTATTTATCATTTGATGAATTTAATTGCATTTATGTTAAAGTACCTATTACATGTATATTGTTCATCAAGAAGCCATGATATTGTAAGTGAAAGTGAAAGGCGCAAATTTGAAACAAGCTTGAATGAAGTGATTGTGCTCATCTCCAAATGTTTCAAGCAACATCATGTTCATCCCTGGTGTTCCTGTATGAATTTGATCTTCTTCAAGTTCTTCTTTTCTTCTTTTTGCTTTCTTCCTTATAATATCTGTTGGATTGGAATGGAACGGAGGGGAGGTTTGAGTGTAAGTGAAAGATGGGTGAAAGATGGAAGAGAAAAATTATTTTAAAGAAATCAGTGTCATGTCTGGTCAGCCTTTTGTTGTTTTTTTGGTTTAAGCTATTGGTAAAAAATTTGTCTGTCACAGCTGTTCGTTGAATGCTGTGATATCTCCTGATTTGAATGTCAAGCTACTACACTCTCTTTCTCTCTTTGCTCCCTTCAATTCATATTTTTAATCCTCCAGCACTTCTCTGTTAGATGATTATTGACGCCAGTTGTGCTAATGGGTTGTCTACCTCTCTCCTCAAAACTCGGCAGTGAAACTTATAACACTTTTCTCATGTTTCATTTTGCTTTGGTTTGCTTTAATACTTTAATAATTATCAATACCTTGCTCCTATCATTGTTGTAGGTCCCACAATTCTCGTGTCATTCACCTTATATGTTGTAAGCTCTTTCTTCGCCATCTTCAAGAAATTAAAATCAAAATAGGCCATTCATTTTTTGTTGTTACTTTTTAATGAATTTACGAGCAAAACCTTATGCATCTGCACTAGAAAGATGCTGTAAAGAAATAAAATCAAGAAAGTGTTACATGTATTTATATTTATGGGAGGTTTTTTTGTCTGAATATCTTTATCGTAATGGAAAAAATATCTGTGCAATGGCTCATTACATTTTGTCGTTGTGTTGTTGTCTGCAACAAGTTTGTTTCTTTTTATGTTTTATCTGTTGTTTGATTTGTATAAATGCATCTGAGTGTATACATATATTATACCTATTATGTTGCTAATCAAAAAGCTATGATATTTTGAACAAAAGTAAAAGATGCAAATGTGAAATAAGGTTTATGAAATGACTGTGCTTATCTCTAAATGTTTTAAATAATGGGTTTCTTTTTTATCCTTAGAGCCCATTATATGTTTTGTGCTCACTTACGTATTAAAAAAAAAAATTTAATCGTGAGGAAAATACAGCAGGTTTAAAAGAAGAACAAATTTTTTAAAAGTTTGTCACCGTTGATTACATATGAAAATAAAATCATTGTTTATTAACAAGACACAGTATGGCGGCATAGAATTATATTGTCCTAGCTACACAGTTGGCGATTTTGGAGTTCTAGTCATTACATGTACCAGCTTCATAGCCGTCAACAGTCTTGTCTCACAAAAAATTGTCACCAAATTCTATCTTCGTAACAAAATGTTTTTGTCACAGATTTCACTTGCATTTTGTCCTTAACTTCAGATTCTCTTTTCAGCCGAGACTTTAAGATTAGCCTGTTTTCTCATAAATGGGTTTATATGATTGTTATGTAGTGAGGACAATAATAATAGATTTCTGAGCCGAGGATAGTCCTACTTCAGCTCCTCTGTCAATGTTCGATTCAAAGCCTGCTTTCGAATCTTGGTGTTTAGTGATTTTGTCCTTGGGGATAAACCTGTGTAAAGAGAGAGAGTGAAGCAAGGCATCTTGTAGACCATAATATATCTATTATATAATACATAATTCTGAGTCAGACGTTCTTTGCGTATCAAAGATTCTGTTGCTAGGTGATTAAGTAAAGTTTCATTAATGCCAGAGCGTAGCCCGGTTTCTATACCGTGAATCGAAACAAGTGATAAATAATCACCTCCTGGACAGGACGCTAGTCTGATGCAGATTTTTACTCTCAAGCTAGTGCTTGTACCCATTTGCTCCTGGATTGAGTAGGGAAAATGCGTGTTAAGGAGCACAATGGTGGGTCTAGCTTTGCCAGGATTTGAACCCGGGAACTCATGGTCCCAAATACCGGCAGACTAACCACAGGCCACCAGAGTGACCATATTATTTTGCCTGTGGGTTCTAAATGATCCGAAGATCATTTTCATGTGAAGAACTTACAGGTGCGGTACACGACTATAGTGTGTGGCAGTTTTACTTCCCAGCTGATGCTGGTATTCATTTGTAACTGGGTTGAATGTATTAATGTGTTTTACATTAAGATTAAGTATCTGTCCTAAGGAACACAACACAGGACTTAGCATTAGCGGGATTCAAGCCCAGTACCTCCAAGTCTGGCTATCAAATCAACGAAAAATGTGGTACAAAATGCTGCACTACATTGATCATGCATGCAGAAACATGTTTGAATTTTGTTTGTATCTTAAATGTTTTTTTCACTCAATATCAGAAAGCGAGAGAGTGGAGAAATTTCACTCTTTGTCCCCATTCCATATTTTATTTAAGCTACGCATTTGACTGTGAATCTTCTTGTCTTTACTGTTTATATTTCATAAAATCTGGTTTGAAGTAAAATTATTTACAAAGTTATGCAATGCAATATGAGGCGTTCTGGTTTGCTTTGTTTTGTTTTCATTGATTGATGTTTTCGTATCATTTGAATGGATGGTTGATGGTGGCATTACTGGTAGGTAGGTAGGTCTTACTTCTTTCCTTCCACTCTTTGACATGTCTTTCATAGGCCTTTAGCGGAGTGGTGCTAGTAGATTCTTCTTCTTTTCCTTCCACTTTCAGGCTTTCATTTATCTTTCATCTTAATAATGTTTCCTCTTAATTCACCCTGTGATCATTACATAGTATTATGATGTTAAATTTCAATGAAGGAAACAAAACAAATTCACACATCTTTCTTCTTACTTTTTCCTGTGAATTCATGCTGCAATCACCGCATATGGTAAGTAAAGTTCCTTCAGGGCTGTTACGGCCCATAGAGCTAGAGCCTGAATGTTATATTTATATAGCATTCCTTACGATTATTTTATCGCTTTCTCTAGGACTCATTACCAAATCCAATCAACTCCTATGTTTGATTGATTGACTCATTGAAATTTTTTTCCTCCCACCATATACAATAATCTCAGGATGAATTTAGAGGAACCGGTTAGATGAAAGATAAGTGAATGAGTGAAAGAAAGAGGGGGATCTGTTAAAAATATTTCTTTATCATCATTTGATTCTTTGGGATTCAAATCCCTGATCTCTATCTTGCGGATTGAACATTTTCCCATAAAACCATCTAAGTACAATCATATTCATAAGTATGACTATTATTATAATATGATTATTCTAAACATGTCCTTTACATTACTGTTCATTATAGTCCATAACGATGACATAACAACATAAAACCTTCAATTTAAGAGGCAAAAACAGTTTTAGATTCTGATTTTCATACAAAAGAAACAAAATTCAAATAAAATCCTTTTTGTCACCACATGCAGTGATATCAAGGAAAATAGCCAGGTGGAAAACATGTGAAAGGATAAAAGTACAGGACCTTCCATTTAAATAAAAATCATTTTTGTTTAGTTGCAATTTAACCCACCGACCACATGCGGTGATATCAAGAAAATAGCCAGATGGAAAACATGTGAGTGAAAGGATAAAAGTATGGCCTTCCATTCAAATAAAAATCCTTTTTGTTTAGTTGCAATTTAACCCACCTACCACATGCGGTGATATCAAGAAAAATAGCCAGATGGAAAACATGTGAGGAAAGGATGAAAGGATAAAAGTATGACCTTCCATTCAAATAAAAATCCTTTTTTGTTTAGTTGCAATTTAACCCACCCACCACATGCGGTGATATCAAAGGAAATAGCCAGATGGAAAACATGTGGTGAGTGAAAGGATAAAAGCTAGGACCTTCCAACAGCACTTGCCAACTACCCACTTCATACATGCGAATCAAAGACACAAACCATAGGGTAGATGTCTGTAAAATCCTTCATTTATTAATCTGTATGATTGGACATCATAGACATTTCTTCATAGCATGGGAATCAAACAGGCACACATTCCTATGGCAAATGACTAACTTAGTACTTAATTCAGGTGAAATTAGATTGAAAAAGATTTCTTTGCGTTCACAATTCAACATAAATGATTGATGCATGCATACATGTACCAATTACAGTTGGTTGAAATGAGATTCCTTATTCTTAAGAAATTTTTCATGAGGATATATAACCTTAACCTATACAGAAAAATGAAAAAAATTAAGAAAAAAGAAAAAAACAAAAAAAGAAGAGGAAAAGCTCTTCCAGTCCACCACCATCTTTATATTAGTCTTTTGCCGCTCATTGAGAATCCGTCAAAGCAAATTCAAATGTTACAAATGTTACCCATTTACAAAAACATTGTAACTGATTATTCTTCCAGATTAAAATTTTTAAAAATAACAACAGCTTCTCATGTACCTTATTAAACAGATCTTATTTCACACCCAAAAAAAGTGTGTTAATAATTTTTTAAAAAGAGAAAAAAGAAGAGTGACAAAATACTTTCATAGCCACCATAACCCAAGCATACAAATGTCTTCACAATAATTGTAACTCTGATCATCTTATATAACAATTACGATGGTCTAAAATTGTTGTCATCAATAATGCAACATAAGTTTTTAAAAAGGACAGATTCATTGATTGTAAATAACATTACTGGGGCTTTATAATGGTAATACATCTTACAAATAATAAGCATGGCTGTCATTGGGGAAAATAACAATACTCACACATAATTCTCTCGCACATAAGATGACATTTTTCAATCATGAAAAAAGGTCTGTATTTTTGTTTGTTTTTTGTTTTTTAAGTGTTCTCGTAACACTTGGTGTCACAAAATGAAAAAACCCAAAACAAGCTCTTGGGGTCCTTATGGCAGGCAAGGAAACTAAAACAATGATGCAGAACGAATGCTGGCAAAGAGTCATGATTTTGGGTTTTACAGTGCGACTGTTGTATATAACGTTAGTGGATCAGATTGGACTGATCAGTGATGTTTGATTGGCACGTAGTCAGTCGATGATGAACGTTTGAAGTGAGATGTGTAATTTTGTGAGCATAATATGAGTGTGAGTGTGTGTGTGAGCGAGTTGTGTGTGTTTGAGTATGGTTGTGAGTATTGACAGTAAGAAAACATGATGATGGGTGAAGAAAGAAGCTGGTGGAGAAAAAACCAGGTTTTCAAGAAAATTGTCTTGACTGGATGTGAAGTATAAAAGTTAAGGAATGGTAGCTGGGGGAAGTGGGATAGAGGGAGGGAAGAAGGGGTGAAGGACTTTGATCAATTGGATTTTACCCTGTCCACCATTTGCGGTGATCTCAGGGTGACTTCAGAGAAAACAGAAAGATGAAAGGATAAGTCAAAGAGTGAAAGGAAAGAAGAAGGACTTGCCAACCGCCCATGGAGCAGGGGACAAGATGAATCTTTTAATAGTAAAATAACAAGATTGAACTAAAGCAAAATCGTCACAAATCATACATAAACAAAACACCAAAATGCCAATCAATCAAGAAGAAGTATGTATATATATATTCGTACATACCGGTATATACATTTATCAAAATATGCATCTAACTATCTATCTATCATCTAACTATTTACCTATTTGTCTGTCTATCGACGTTTATACAATGTATATACGAGTAATATCCATTTATCTAAATGCACATATATATTTATATATATAATATAATATATATATATATATATATATAAAATTAAAATTTAAAAATTCTGTCATTTTAAAAAAACTGAGTGTCCTGAGAAAAAAGAAAAGAAAGTTCTGTTAGATAAAATAAGAGCAAAAATATCCGAAAGTTTCATTTACCATGCAAGGAGAAAATAACATAATACAGCATCACAAATCAATCAAAATAAATTTCAAAGTACTCAAGTTTTGAGTTTCTCTTACTGGCCGGAGATATATCCTTTTCCCTATGTGTGAATGAGTTTCTTGAAACTATGTTATTAATTGTTAAGTTTATGTTTGCCCTTTCAAAGAGAATACAATTATTGCAAAGAAAATAATTTACATGTATCATTGCTCATTTTGCATGTTAATTTGTGTGTGTCTGTATGTCCGTTTCTGGAAAAATGATTGTATGAATACACATGTAGACAATCAGACGTATCGTATTCCAAAGCTGGCACAAAACCTCATGAAAACAAAAATAGGAAAAAAGATATAAGCTCTGAACTCCAGTAACATAACGGGGTGGATCATGGGATAGAACATATTATTAATGTTACTACAAAGTGTTTCCCATGGCAGTGAGTATTATTACATTTTAAAATGTCAAAAAACGGAAATCCCTTGTTTCCATGTAGAATCTGTGTCCGCATATCATATAATAACCACAAAATATTACCTTTTCACAACAAAAAATGTCATACAATGCTCAGTCACACAATAGGCTGGCTGTTACTACTGAGCCATTACTCCATATCAACAAATACAAAGCTTTGAGTCTCCAGGCCAGAGGCAATGAATACTATTACCAACCCATGTCTTGAATACATGATACTTGTTAAAGCAAGTGCTTGAATAACGCAAGACCAGAGAAGACATTAATTTGTATCAACAAGTAATAGAAAAGCGAGACTTCCCCAGGCCTATCACACGGTAGACAATTTGGGGCCCCACCCCCACCACTCCTCTCTTTACAATTCATCCAAGCATTCTTAAACACAAAATAAAGGCTTTAATTATGGAGAGAAACATGATGTATGGCAAGAAGCAGTTCTCTGCTACCCTCCGCATAACAATTGATAGAGACAGAGCTTTGGTGTTTCATTGAAATTTACCCATCCCCACATGTGGCGATCTCAGGGTGAATAGAGAGGAAACAGCAAAATGAATGATAGGTAAAAAAAGTGAAAGGAAAGAAGGACAACAGTAACAGCAGTGCCCGTCAATGCCAACCACAAATACAGCAGCAAAGGTTACATTTCATAAACATTGACTCTTTTAATCTTCATCTTAAAATATGAGCATAAAAAAAAAAAAAAAGGGTCAGTGAGGAATATGAAAATGAAAAACATTTTATATAGCCCTTCAGAGATAATGTAAAAGCATGTATTTGATGCACTGATATTTTTATGATGTCAAAACATTTCAATTTCTACAGAAATAGTTTAATTTCATCAACTTTCTTAAAATCTGTGACTTCCATATAATGAAAACAATCCATTTAATCATACTTCTATGGAAACAATAACATGGCTGCAGATATAGATGAGTTTAAATATGACTTGACACAACGTTCACAAAAAAATCACAGGCTATTTTCAACATGGACAAATAGAATGTCAGAGATTTGTGGAATTATTACCCCGTGTTTCAACATTTACCGAGATTCAGAGATTAAAACAAAACAAAACTTCTGCTATAATGACTGGTTACAGTTACAATAGGAAAAGTGTACAAAGAAGGATATTGAAGCGGAATCTTTTTTTCTTTACTCTATTTTCTCTTTCTTAGGTTTTATCTTCTACTCTCTTGTTCATTGCTTTTCCTTGCCATATCATACATATATTCCCAGCTGCAATTTTTTCGGCCTTCATACAACCAAAACTCATCCAAGGAGATTACAAGCTTTCATTCCATGTTGTTGTTTTTTTCCACAGTTATTTCTTGTTCTCCCATTGTCTCTGCTCCAGTTTTCTTTGCTGAACAAGAGCATGCATTCAACATTTTTTTTTTTTATGCTTTTCTTTACATAAGTCTTTGCATTAGCCTTTGCTTATACATTTCCAAAAGTGGTAAGTGAGAATAGTTTCAACATTGGATCCAAGTTTACTAAATCAAAAACACTAACTATTTCCCGAGTGCATAGTTGGTACCGGGTGTGACCTTTATATTATTAAGACAAATATCATAATATCCTTAACTGTTTCGCTATTCCGATTCCTCATACATTACTATTGCATAACAAACGCAACTTTTTAAAACTATAAAGAGGGAGAGCATTATTTATGATCTTCATGGCATAACACAAAAGGACCTAAAAGAGTCGTAACGTCGCGGCCCTAGGATTCTAGCAGGTTATAATATCTGGTGCATCACATTCATGATAACAACCTAAAACTGTTTGAACGACAACAAAGTTATGAAAGTATAATAACCCAAAAACTCTGCAAATGTTTAAATTGTCTCCTTGAGACAGCATGTTCTCTATACGATTTAAGTATAGCTAGAAAAGACTAGTAGTTCAGTAAGCGTGGCAATGAAAACTTAAAATAACAAATCTCATTCAGTTTTATTTTTGGCACAAATGAAGGAAGAGGATAACGTATCGATTTAAAACAAACAGTAAAACATAAACATAAAATTCAAAACACTTATGGCAATGACAAAGAAGAAAAATCTTGCCATGTTTATACATTTCACTTTGATCATTGAAAAATGTACCCCCTCCACCATACACGGAAATCTCCAGGTGGATTTTCCGAGGAAACAGCAAGATCAAAGAAGTGTGAAAGAATCAGAAGAAAGAAGTAGGACCTACTGCTGCACCCACTAAGAACTAACCGTCCACCCCATATCACTAACATGTTCCCTTGGTTTTTAGGAACATGTTTTCTTAACAAGCTCGTTTAACAATGGGATGTAAAGGAAGACAATCCAGCACAAGCTAATCAATAATACACTTCCTTAGTAACAAAATGTGGCGTCGGTGGCAGAGCAGTTAGGCTGCCAGACTGAGGATCATGAGATCCTGAGTTTGAATTCTAGCCAAGCTAGGCCCGACGTTGTGTTCCTTGGGTAAGACACTTAAAATGCATTTTCCCCACTCTACCCAGGTGCAAATGGGTACAAGCACTAGCATGGGAGTAAAACCTGCATCAGACTAGCGTCCTGGCCAGGAGGTGATTACTGTCCACAGAGGTAGAGTGGCTCTTTTGTATAGGTAAGGGAATAATCAATGGCCAATTATGAATCGATCATGCCAGACACAATCAGTCAATCAGACTCTCATCATCATCATCATCAACATCTGTACGGTAGTGGCAAAGCTTATAAGACGTGATGGAATGCATCCACGTTGATAGTTTATAACAAACGTGACAACAATTATTTTTCATCCACAATGTGTATGATGGACAAAGTCAACTAGAGGTGGTCACCTGAGGGTGCTATTGAATGGCGTGCCAGTGTGTCCTGATGAGGTAGCAAAAATCATAATGGCATTAAATTGTCATGGCAGCTACTGCTAGGACAAGATGGTTTTGGTGGGACTAGCAGTTGGGCTACCGGACTTTTGATCATGATGTATTGGGGTTCGAATCCCAGCAATGCTAGATCTGATGTTGTGTTCCTTAGGGAGACGCTTAACATACAATGCCCCACTCAGCTCAGGTGCAAATGGATATCAGCACTACCTACAGAGATGTGGATTTACCACTGAATGTAAAGTTTGATGACAGGTATAGAAAAATAGCATTTACCATGTTAAAACAATGCTTGAAGTCACATACACTCTCTCTCTCTCTCTTACAGGATTAACAAAATAACATGATATGTTTGATTTACATACTGAAATCAAATTACAAATGCTCATGAAGGACAAAATATTTTGTTGTTTGTCTTTTTGTATAAGGAAGGAATAGTTCACTGAGAATGTATTATAACATTATGTAAATGCTAAGGCCGAAAGCATAAAGCAACCTGCATTGGCCTTACTCTGATTCAAGGGTGACAGGAACCTTTACCTCCTTCTCTCTCTCTCTCTTTTCTATTGCCACCATTCACTACACTGGAGTCTGCACTGGACAACATACAGAGTGGACAGAAAAGAACCCTTTCCTCAAACCTAAACCTTGGCTCAAGACCGAGAGAAAAGTGGAAGAAAACGGTGTGACATTGCATCATACAGCACCCCAATGACCCTGAAGAGTCTTACTACATTTGATTTTGATTTACCCACATCCACAACTGAGGTGATCTTGGGATTTTTGGTAGGATTTTGTAATTTCGTCCGGATTGCCCTGTTAAACAGCCAAAGGATCTTTAACGTGCACAGAGTGTTGTGATCTGCACACAGGACATCCTTTTTATCGTCTGTCACCGATGAGACTAGATGTCGATCCACCTTCCTGGACCAGCGGGGTACAGTTTGCTCGAGATGACTTGAGAAACATTTTGAAGTGATGGCAGGGCTCGAACCCACTATCTTTTGGTTGAGAGGCCAACACCTTGCTTCTGGACTACCGATCCCATATCCCCCCCCCCCCCCGGATAAACATGATGATGACATAATGACAATGGAGCCTGCCCCGCACTGTCTGCGGGCGATCTCAATGGATCACAAAATCAGCCAAAGGCAGATGCAGTATTTTCATTGAGTATCACTCACCTCTAACGGAAACTCGTCGACACTCTTCGACTGACTTTGACTCGCATTGTGCCTGTCACAATGTACAACATTACATCAGTGCAATACAGGCAACAGGCCGGAAGACAGACAGAGAGACAGCCTATTACACTGCCGCTGGCCTGACTTTGAATGAATGCCAACCTTGTCTCAAAGCAAGGACAGTATAGGTTGCAGTATGCTTGGGGCCTAATTATATCCCTTTCCTTATTACATGGTAGAGGAAAATGCACAAACTGTTATATCACTGATAAAACATTACATCAAAGTTCTCACAGATTGTCAGAAGATTGCATGAATCATATGACAGTAACACCAAGTCAATCAATCTTATAAACTTCTATTTAGCAACATAACTTGCTGCTAAATGAATGCTTAAACTTTGGCAAACTTTACTGACATGAGAAAGAAAAAAAAGATTTTCCTTTATGAGATAGATAGTTATATATAATGAGTTTTGGCTTAAAACGCGCCCTGACATAAAAAAACTCAAAAATTGGGTTGATGGTTACAATGAAAGAAAGAAGAAGAAAACAATAGATAGAATCTTTTATTTGTAAAGAATATAAATAGAGAATAAATAAGGTGCAAATGACACTGTTAAACAAACCATGCGCCCTTAAAAAAAAAAAAAAAAAGGAGAAAAAAAGCAAAAACAAAACAAAACAAAACATTGCCAAAAAGCAATTAAATAAGAGGTATCATCAATAAATGCAGCTTAAACTTGAGAGTCGTTTTATATACCGTGTAGTGTTATTGACAACTTTGTAAATCTCTAATACTGCAGAGAAGTTGTAAATCATAACTAGTATATGGTGCGTATGAGCAATCGTGAAGGAGTAAAGTAAATAGTTTAGTGAGAAATCTATCACCAGCATGGGTTTTGCAAAGATGTGTAATTCACAACAATAAGAATAAACATATAAACAAGCTATTTCCATACTCCCATCATGCTTTCCACTAAAAATATTTAAAATCATCAACTTAAGAAAAACAAAAAATGATTTTTCAAATTGGAAGCTGTGTTGGAAGATTTATGAATAGCGCTCCAGAAACTTGAGATGAAAATCCTTGAATTTTCCCAAATTTTCACTCATTTCTTCTATTGGGGGAAGAATTGTAGTTCTGTGATGGTAAAAAAGAAAAAAAAATAGTGTAATGAACATGAAATTGTTTTTTTTTCTGTAAAAAGTTTTTATGCGCAAAACAGTAAGAGGTAAAAGTTAACAAAAATCTCATTATGAATCCCCAATAATTTACATGTTTCAAAGATTATCATCATAGCAGCTTACTGCTCTCTTTGTGATAATGATTATGCATTGAGACATTATTCTGTTTAAAACTTACAGCCTCTGGGATCTCTTATCTAGTACAGTCTGTGAATGTATGTGTGAGTGTGTGAAAGGGATGCACGTCAGCTTTCAGAGCACATGTAAATGCGAAAAATTGTTCAACCGCTCGCAGGGCATGAAGCCACAACCTTTGGCTTGAGAAGTCAGAAAGCCTGTCTCTGGACTACTGAGTCTCTCCCCCTCTCCCCCGATCCCCTTTCCTCAGATCTATAGCACTGATAAATGGGAGGGCTCACTCTAATCTCATCACCATCCGTACATACCTAAAATGCCAGGTGCCTGGCTTTTGCCCGAAACCGCTTCCAGGTACAACACACATTCCTATCTCCTCCAGCAGAGAGAAACAGTAAAGCGTCAGCAGCCATGTTCTTTGCCTTGAACGGGAAAAATGACAACAAAGATGGTAAGAAAAGAAATTACATGGGAAAAGAATTTGATAATAAGATAAGATTGATAACATAGGATATCATTTTTTTTTTTTTAAAATTGTCTTGAAAGGTACACATGTTTTATGTGTTGCATTATGATACTTTAACATAAACAGAATATGTGGAAGTGATGATATGAAATTTAACAAATTGTTAAATAATAATACAAATAAAAACAACAATAATAATAACAATTTCAAGTGATAATAATAATACTAAGATTTATTTGTTTCATTGACATTTCCCTTTGTTTACCACATACCGTGTTCTCAGGGTTTGATTGCTTACTTGTTTCTTTGAAGGATATTTCCCGAAGTAAATGAAAACGCATGACATAAACGATCTTAGCCTATGAAAGCCTCTAGCGATTGTGACGTAACCGCTTTGGTGCGCCCTAGTATTTGATTTCTTTATGTCTAGAAAAGAAGGACACGTGTCTACAATTGTGTGGAATGATATCAAACCTTCTTGTATTGTCTTGAACGTTCTGGAAATTTCCGTCTCTGGAAGAGTCTTTGTTTTTAAGTATAAAGGGGCAGTTTATCTGCGATTGAGGAGTGCGAGAAATAGATTTGACAAGTGCGAAAGAAGTACATGACTATGATTCCACATTTATATGCCAGCATTGTGAAACTGCTTCTTCACTTCATTGATTGATTGTCGACTGTGAGTATAATAAACGTCTTTGTTGTAATTATTAATTGAACATTGGCGTTTCTGGATTGTGTCTATGCCTTCATCAACATCTAGATCTAGAGAAAATTGTCTCGCTCCATTGCCCTTCGTAACAGATTACTTGATTGAAATTTAACACGTTCACCATATGGACAAAAGAGCAAGATCAAAGATAAGCGAAAAGCAAAAGGAAAGAAGTAGGACCTAGCAGTAGTGCCCGCCAACCACCCACTGATCTCAAGGTGAGTTAAGAGGAAGCAACAATATGAAAGAAAAGTAAAGTGAAAAGAAAGAAATAGGATCTACCAGCATAGCCTGCCAACCGTCCATATAAGAAGAAGAAGAAGAAAAAGAAGAAGAAGAAGAAGAAGAAGAAGAAGAAGAAGAAGAGGAGGAGGAGGAAGGAAGAAGGAGAAGAAGAAGAAGAAGAAGAAGAAGAAGAAGAAGAAGAAGAAGAAGAAGAAGAAGAAGAAGAAGAAGAAGAAGAAGAAGAAGAGAAGAAGAAGAAGAAGAAGAAGAAGGAAGAGAAGGAAGAGGAAAAGGAGAAGGGGGAAGAAGAACAACAACAATATGAAGGGAAAAGAAGATGATGAAAATGAAGAAGGTGACAAAGTAGATAAAATATAGAAGGAAATTGAAATCAAAATTAGAAAAGGAAATAAGTATCAATTAAAATAACGCATGGCTAGATCCTAGATACATCATTTAAATGATGAGAAAATTTGAAATATATGTCAAAATATGTCATAGGAATTTTAATAAACATAACTCTTCATAAAAATTTAAAAAAAGCAATAATGCTTCTGTCCAAGATTATTTTACTCACCTTAGCAGCTTCCACAGCCTTTTTTGAATGGTTATATTGGGAAATGCATACATGGCCCCTTGCACAGGATTACACGTGATGCCTTCAATAGCATTGAATGTGTCTGTGGTCATTTTCCCTTTCTTGGCTAATGATGACAGCACATTGTCCTTTTCCTAAGAGAGAAATCATACACATACACCAACAAGTTCACATTTCTGGGTAGATGGTTAAATAGACAAATGAGGATATAACATATAAAGTGCTACATAATACAGTGTCCAATAATTTGTCTTCATTCGGTCGGGTTTAGGCTCTTTAAATCTATTCAACGAAGTATCCTTCAATGTATCCCTTTGTATATAAATGTCATACTTACTTTAACATTTGTTTTATGTTTTTCAGCCTTTTCTTATCCACTAGTAAACAGTTGGAATTGTAACTCTGAGGTCATGAGTTCAACTACTTGCTTCATGAGGGCCTTGTGTTCTTTTCCCAATCTAATGCTACAGAAACTCGGATAAACTCCTACTCCATGGGCCCCTAGGCTGGAAGGTACTTTCCTTGCTTTTTCTCTTCACCGCTAAGAAACTATACGTCTATAACTGATGTTTGAAAAGCATTATGTAAATGTAAATACACCCTACAGTAATCAAACACCTTGCAAGGCTGTCTTGTGTTTAAGACTCTGATTGGCTGCAATTCTGGGCTCCAAAAAATAGCCACCAACCAGATTGCTAACACACACGGCCTTTGATGACTAAATGCTGACCTGGTCAATATTGCAGTTTGAGATTTTACTCAGCTCGAAATAGAAACTTCAAGACTGAATTTTGCTTTGTCTTTTCGTGAGCAACAAGAACAACAAAAATAGAAAGAGAGGCGGGCAAATATCATTCCTTTGTTTTTTTTAAACAGTTCTGAACCAAATGATATTCTACAAAGAAATAAACATAAATTTGCCCCCTTCTCAATTCCAAGCATAAATGTGAGGGAAAACCATCTGAAATTAGTTTGTATTTAAATTTTAGAAGCATAAAAAAGAAGAACAAAATGCCAACTGTCTACAAAGCTGTGTAACTACTCCCCCCCATTAATTTTAGATGTAATGATTAAAGTATAACTAAAGTTGTTTAAAGTCTCAACAACAACAACAAAAACCCACTTCAAAATATCAATATATACAAAAGAGAAATACTTACAGCCTTAAAAAGCTCATAGGACGACTCCCCTGGTTTCGGTGGGTTGACAACTACCCCCATTGCAGCCTGAGAAACAAGACAGGTGAAATAAAGACCATATTCATGACATGAGAAGTCTGATTGTACATAGTTGTAAGGGGTATAGCTCTTAAAGAATCAGGTCATATAAGAAATATATATATATATATATATATATATATATATAACAGTAAAGAGAAATCGATGAACTCAGTCTCCTCTAATGGAAACACATATCACCTTTGCAGCTCAATACCACAAAACTCCTAAACAATTACAACATAACCTCTGGAATCCACACAATATTTTGCTATAAAAAAAACCCAACCCATAACAACTTTGCCTTCGGATAATATCAAACCTCATTAGGCTGAAAATTTGACATTTTATCACGTAGTTACCACTCAGGAATTATCTTGTTTTTTTTTAAAAACTTGACGATAATCAATAACAAAGCGAAAATGACACATAATGGCACAAAGGTAAATAGAGAGACGGGGGCATATAATGGCACATGGTTAAACAGAGGGACAGGGGCACATCATGACACAAGGTTGAACAGAGAGACGGGGACACATAATGGCACCAGGTTAAACAGAGAGATGGGGGCATATAATGGTATATGGTTAAACAGAGAAGGGGGCACATAATGGCACAAGGGTAAACAGAGAAGGGGTCACATGATGACACAAGGGTAAACGGAGAAGGGGGACATAATGGCACAAGCCTTAACAGAGAAAGGGTCACATAATGGAACAAGGATAAACAGAGAGATGGGGGCACAAGGTTGAACACAGAAGGGGGCACAAAATGGCACATGGTTAAACAGAGAAAGGGGCACATAATGGCACAAAGTTAAACTAAGAATACAGGAAGTTACTGGATTGGAAAACTACACAAATTAAGTCATTGAAACCAGACACATGGCTACAGCAAACTATCTAATCACCTGTCCAGATACAGCAGAACAAAGTTTGGCAGAAATCGCCTTCTTAAACATGACCATCACTTCTGGGTCTAAGTTCAGAACTTCTACGTAGCCGCCTCTGAGTCCACACCTGATGGAAATAGAGAAATTGTTTGGAAATCAAGCTTAGAGAAGCTCTTTACAGAAAACATCAATAAATAGAAGATTGAACGAAATCGATTGAGCACTTTTAGTTCTTGTAATTGTATGCCTTCAGTTCTACACGCCTCTGGGTCTTCAAGATATTGAATATTCTTTAAACTGAAGATGGAAGAAGCAGTTGTTGAGTGAGAATGAGGGTATGATGGACTATGGTGAAGCAACATTTTATATGGACGACTTATTTACTTGAGATTATTATTTTGAAGTAAATAAGTCATCCATATAAAATCTTGTTTCGCTAGAGTCAATGTTGCGTCCTGATATAACATAAAACCTGTTACACCCTTGTCTCCTCACTCAACCTATGTATAGATGAGTAGTGGCTGCAGTTGGGACGGAAAGCCAACCACTGATCAGTGTCTTCTCTTAGAGGTAATAAGGCATCGCCTGTTCCACATGAAGGTGCAAAAACCAGGATACGCTTCAGTTCTACAAGCCTCTGGGCCTTCAAGATATGGAATATTCTTTTAACTGAAGATGGATGAAGCAGTGGAATCGAAACCTAAATTGTGAACTGAAGGAGAGGATCAGAAAAAAAAAGCCAATAGATGCCTCACCTATTCTTTTAATTGTTTTAATTACTTGGGATTGTCAAGGAACGTATAAAATAAATCACAATATAAAGAAAGACTTTGTCATGAATCAAGATAGCCTGTTACAGACTCACTCGCCCATGTATCCTTTAGAAGTTGACATGAATGACGCCAGTTCCATGTCCGAGTAGTCTGGGCCCAAATCATGCAGGACTCTCTTGAATGAGTGGAATTGCGAGTTTTCATCATAGACGTTGTGTTGATATACCTTCAGTCAAGAGTAAGATAAAAAAAATTATTATTATATGACAATGGAGAAATGTTCTGTAATTTTTCAATAAAAATTTCTAAGAAATTAAAACAAAATCTTGCATAGAAAAAGGAATGGCGATTTTCTTAAACATGAACGGTAACTGGCTAAAAAACGTAAAATAAAATATACATAATAAATGTTTCTGAAAATTTAAAAAAAAACCCATTCTTTTTAGATTACATAAATTTGAGGGAAAATAGAAAAATCAATAAATTTAATGTGAGCACCATATCCTGGTTTAAATATAAATAATGTTGTAAATGCTATTTACGTGATTATGAAAACAATCTATATGTCAAAAGGTAGAATGAGAACTGATAAAGAAATGAAGGTAACATGTAAGATGTAGCAATCATAAAACGCCTGCAGCAGCTTTCACTTTGTGATGAAAATTATTGGTTTAATCAATGTTTGAAACCTTTTAGAAGATGAAATTTGAAAAAAAAAAAAATATATATCATAGAATAATGTGGCCCAATAGGTCACCTTTTCAGCTTTGAATTTTAAACTCTTATAGCCAGGAGTCTGAGATGAATCGGACAGCTGGCTATCATGAGTGGAACAAATTGTAAAATCAAAATCTTCAAATCTGGTGATTGAATAAAATAATTGCAAATGAAAAATTACCTCATCTGCCATTATGAAGAGATTTTCATCCTTAGCAAATTTGATGATGTCTACTATGTTTTGTCTTGACAATACTTGACCTGGAATAAAGGTAAGAGAGATTTTGCGCAGCTGTGAATATTTAAAAACTATTAAAGAAATACAAGCATTGCAAGAACTTCTTTCTTCTTCGCATGCAATAGCCAAATACATAAAACATTATAAGCAATCAAAACTTTCAACTGACAAAATAAAGTCTATCAAACGATGAATTTGAGTTATCAGTTCAAGAGAATCATATTGACATTGCATAGATTGTTGAGAGTTCAAGAAAATGGAAAAAATCAGTTAGATGAAAGACTGAATACTGGGAGAAATAGCAACTGATCATTACCTACCCTGTACGTTATGAGCTGAAAGAAATAAAATCTTTACATAAATCATTTAATGAAAGGCTCAGCTCCAAGAGCCCTCATCCACCCTTTCTTCCCAAATCCACAAATAAAACAATAGGAGGTAGAGTCTAAATATTAATAATAATAGTAATAACAATAATAATATATATAAAAAACAAATATATATATACATACACACACACCCATACATAGATACATGACATAGATATAAAATCTACTTTAAAATTACCCTATATTTAGTGCTGTTGAATTTTCCTCACCTATTGATATATCACTTATTTTCTTAATTGACTTCCCTTACCAGTTGGATTTCCAGGGTTAATAATCACAATGGCCCTGGGTTTACAGTGTGGTTTTGCCTCCTCAATGGCTCTCTTAAGTTCATCTCGACTCAAAGACCACTGACTGGCTTCATTCAAGTAATAACCAATCTGTAAAAATACAATTGTAAAAATTGCATTTCATCGAATTAATTTTTCAATGCATTTTGTAAATAATTAAACTTGAAACGTATGTCATTAAGCCACATAAAACTTCACAAATTATTTTTTGACATTCTGCACCGTCCATGAAGAAGGGATTGTTGTGTTCCTTTTATAACTCCTGTGTGTGACATCACATTCAACATAAAGCATGCACGTCATGTGTAAGCTAACAAAAAATACATTCTAATAAGCAAAAGATTATGCAGCTCATACCATCAACACACCCGATCATTGTACACTAAAAAAAACCCCAACATAACAAAAAACAAAAAAACAAACAAAAAGAAAACAAGAAAGATATAATATATTACACTTGCTTTCAAATAAGCTTCTCAAACAGGAATGGAGTGGGTCATCTAGATTGTCTCTGTTCTCCAAACCCGCACTGATACTAACAAACAGACAAGCACTCAGAGAGTGTAGATCTCAGCCAAGGCCACTCGTTACACTCACATTTGGCATTGTCAGAAATGCAGCACATTTTTTAGATACATGTGCACATGCTGTAAATGTGGCCCTATCTCACAATGATTAAAGAACCCTGTAAAAAAATTCCTGGATCCACATGGTGATTCAGAACACCCCCCACAATTTAATAAATCATTCCTTGTCTTATTTTTGACCTATCCTGAAAATTTCATCCAAAATCTGTAAATAAGTTTTTGAGTAATGTTGTAAACAGATAGACAAACAAATAGACAAAGCAACACTGGCAGAAACATAACTTCCTTGGCAGAGGTAGTAATAATACTAAAGGCTTCACCAACACCAAACTACAATTTCAGTCCTTCCCGTATAAATACCTAAATTAATGCTGAACAATTCACAACTCTTTTTCAGTGCCTTGCTTGTATCAATAAATAGCTAAATTAATACTAAAC
>JAXRKP010000195.1:207500-250000 GCA_037039925.1 Doris montereyensis | reverse complement strand
TGCCTGTGCCCTCACCACCTGAAAGATATCAGTGGCCAATCACATTGCACACCTATGGTCAGCCTGAATGGAGGGCGTGATCTTCAGTCTTTCTTTCTTTATCAGTTCCCATTCTACTTTTCGGTGTATAGGTTCAGATGCCCGAGATGATCTTTCTCAGGATGCCCTGTCCTGGCATTTTCTGTTTCCTTCCATAACAGTTAAATTTCTATGCAGAAGTTGGGGGAAGATGTGAAAAACCACTGGATTGCGTAAGGGGTGGGGACTGTTTGGGAGGAGTTGGATTACTATTGAACTGTACGAAGGGAACAGCCAAGAATACAAAAACGATGGTCACTCATGTCATTGTAAATAAGAAGAGAAGGTGATACTAGTTATAGACATAGGGTAGGAAGAGAGTTTTCAAAAGCATGGAAAGCATGTAGCCGAGGAGAGGTGTTAGGTCTGGGATAGAGCGCGTTACTGCAGATGGGGAGATACACACCTGTGAAAGCAATAAATCGGGGGCCTGTTTCTTTCATCATGGGAATGTGTTACCTATGCATATTGGACTTGGTCATGGGATTAGCAAAAGGCAGTTGTACATTTCCTCTAGTATTAGTATTATAGTTCCATCATTTTATTTAGATGTGAGAATGAAAATGATTCCTTTAGAACTAAAGATAAATGTTGTTCATTGAAACTCTACAACATAAAATTTGACACAGCCAGCCACGCTGTTATTGAATGACTTGAGTAAAGCCTGACCATGCAGCCAGCCACATGCCCCCCCCCTCCCGCTCTATATGTTACCTCATCTCTCTCTGTCTGTCTGTCTCTCTCTCTCATTTTCTGTCCTCGTATTCATCTTTCTTTATCTTCCTCGTTCTCTTTATGTCTCCCGTTTGTTTCCTTTCTTCTTTCTCTCTCCCCTTTCTATCCCTCCCTCCTCTCTCTTCGTCTCTCTTATGGCAGTTGAATTTCGTTTTCTTCTTTCTTTTCTCTTTGTTTATTGTTGTCATGAGGCTTGCTCTGTTGATGAACATTGCTCGATGGGTCTATTAGTATTAGTTTCGTCCAGCATTGTTTAGTGTTTATCTGTTTCTATGTCTCCTTGTTGCATATGAAGGTTGGGTACACTGAAGATTTCTCGGTCCTGACCTATTTTTCCATCTTTTAGTATTATACCTTTCATATTCCTCTTCATTAGTAATGGGCCAAATGCAGTATTATTCCTTTTCATTTCTAATAAAAGTAAGCTATAATAGATGTTATTGTTAGTAAACAATGCAATATAAACACGATGACAATAACAATAACAAAATGAATTGCCCGCTATGTCACCTAACTCAACGAAGATAAAAAAAACTATCACAATAATCACAGGTACGTCGTGGTCAAGCACGGCAGCCTCGTCAGCGGGGCGAAAACTATCGGTGTCACGTGCGGAAGCCTCGTACACAGCGGAATGAGATGATTGACCGATATTGAGGTTAGCCGGCAGGTTAGCCTTACAAGGGTTAAAACATAAGTGTTTTGTTGTTGTTATTTTCATTATCAGAATGGACGATGGTAAAATTGCTACATTTCCTTTGGGATGGAAGGTTAAGTTTTCTTACTTAAAATTTTTTTTGGCCTAATTTTTATGAAACATTGAAAATAAGAAGTTGTTAAAATGATACATAAATAATTGTATTAAATAACAGAGACATAAAGAATATTCAAAGTACAAAAAATAATGACATAACAAAATCTCTATTCTATTAAAAAACAAGATCAACTAGATTTAGTTGCCTTACCTGTGCCAATTCCTTCTCTATTTCTCCAGCTCTTATCACAATAGGCCCACGAACTGCATATTCAATATTCTTTACATGCGGGTTCATAGATTCCAAGGATAAAACCTTGTTTCGGCACAAGATTGTGTTGAGTTTAGAGACTTGACACAAACGGGATGCTAATCCCAGAGTTCTTTCTGCCGGACGTAACATGTTTCTCAATTTTGTGAGATCCTGAAATAAATTTTGTATGAAAACAGATTGAAGCAATCTATGCAAATTTTATTTCCATTACAAATGTTTTATTAAGATTTCTTGAATTTTTTCGAAAATAATCCTATAAGTAGAAACGAGAACAAAATATGGCATTTCAAAGCAATTACCTTTGAAGTTGTCTAAAGAAAAAAGTAAAGCTTAATGCGGCTCTTCTGATGTTCAGGCATAGCAAACAACGACAGAACAAAAATTGCGTGGCAATGAGAATTTGCACATATAGATCTAAATCACAATCATGAAACACCATCTGACAGCCTCATAAACAATCTCCAATGGCTACAACTACAAGAGAGAAGAGCCACAAAAAAGTTCACAATCTTCTTCAAAGCTATATAAAGAAGAAGAAAATAAAAATACCAATGAACCATCTCTCCAACAAGCTCATCAACATACTTTGCAATTCCAACCTCAAGAATAGACACACATCTGCAGTCAATCTATCCATACGCAATAAGGCTTTGAAACAAACTCCAATAAAAAATGTTTAAAACCATCAAAAAATTAAAAAACCTTAGTCTTTCTTTCTTTATCAGTTCCCATTCTACCTTTCGGTGCATGGATTTAGATGCTCAAGATGATCTTTCTCCAGGATGTCCTGTCCTGGCATTTTCTGTTTCCTTCCATAACAGTTAAATTTCTATGCTTCAATGCCTCTTTTATATCTTCTTCTCACTTTCTCCGAGGTCGGCCTTTTGGTCTTTTACCTTGGGCTTTAGCACTGTATACTGATTTAGCTATTCTATTGTCATTCATTATGTTTACATACCCAAACCATCTCAATTGATTTGTTTCTATCTTAGTTTTTATGCTATCTGCTTTGGTTTGATCTCGTATTGTTGTGTTTCTGATTTTGTCTCTTTTAGTTTTCCTTACTACTCTTCTTAGATATTTCATTTCGACTGCCTGTACTCTACTGTATTCTCTACAGTCTAAGGTCCAGGTTTCGCTGCCATAGAGGAGAGTAGGACAACAAACTGTATTGTATACTGCTATGTTGGTTTTTGTTGACAATTCTTGCTTACCTACAAATGCCTTTCCTAGATGGTTATATATTTCACTTGCCTTTTTGATTCTCTGGCTGATTTCTTCTCTCAGTTTTCCCTCTGAGTTAATCATTAATCCTAGGTAATTGTAGCTTTGAATTTGTTCTAAATTCTCCCTGCCCAATTTAAGATTTTGTGTTTTAACTTCCCTAGTTACTAGCATTGTTTTGGTTTTCTTTGCATTTACTCTCAATCCTCTTTTATTTAGTTCATTGTTCATAATGTTGATATTCGACTGAAGGTCACTTTCTGATTTTCCAAACAGAACTAAATCATCGGCAAATGAAAGCATTGATACTGATTTACTGGTTTGAACTTCCATATACCTACATTCATTTTCTTCATTTTTGAGGATGCCTTTGCGACTGAATCCATAAATGTGATAAACAAAAGAGGACTTAGGACACAACCCTGTCTTATTCCTATATCTACATCAAATTCTGAAGATATGTTTCAAGCTTCTCTCACTGCACATGTTGTTTTATTGTAAAAGTTTTTAATGGCTTCTATTAAATTTTGCTATACATTGTGTTCTTTGAAGGAATGCCACAGTTCGTCCTTCCTCACAGTGTCAAATGCCTTTTCTAAGTCAATAAAACACAGGTGCAGGTAAATGTTTCTCTCAAGGAATTTTTCTATTATTTGTCTAATTGTAAATATGTGCTCTTGTACACTTCTTCCTGGTCTAAATCCACTCTGATGCTCTTTAATCTGATCCTCTACTCTTTTCCTTAGTCTCATTTCCAGTATTCTAGCATATCCTTTTCCTGGACCACTAAATAGTGATATCCCTCTATAGTTTGAGCATTCCATAATTGATCCTTTCTTATGTATTGGTACTACCGTTCCCTTTTTCCAGTCCTCTGGCACCTGTTTGGACTTCCGTGCTTGTTGGCATATTGCATGTAGTAGTTTGTCTGCCTCTCTCCCTTGGTTTTTAATCATTTCTGGATAAACTTGATCTGCTCCTGGGGCTTTTCCTAATTTCACTTTTCTTAAAGCTGTTTGGATTTCTTCCATTGATATATCTACATCTTCAGCTGTCTCCTCTGGATTACTTGTTACTCTTAATAATTGATCTTTACTTCTTGTTTCATATGTTCTGGAGGGATTATGCAATTGTTGAAAATGCTTTCTCCATGTTTCCTTGATTTTGCTGTCTTGTTTCATTATTTCTCCTTTAACATTCTTAATTTGTCGTATTGGGCATGCTTTGGTCTTTCTCATGCTCTTCATTGCCCCCCAGAATAGCTTTTGATTTCCTTGATAGCTTTCTTGAAGTCTTTGTCTTAACTCTTCCCATTATTCCTGTTTTGCTTTCCTAACTTCCTCTTTGGCGATAGTTATTTTATTCACGTAATCTATCCTATCCCCTGGTCTCTTTGTTTGCAAGTATTTCTTCCAGGTATCCTTCTTTTCTTTGATCTTAGTCTTGATGTTCTCATTCCACCATGCTGTTCTTTTCCTATGTCCTTTAATTTGTTTCCTACCACAGACCTCTTCAGTACAACTGAGGAGTGTTTCTTTATACATCTGCCACTTTTATTCTATTGTGCTATCATTCAGATCCATCTGTCTTTCACTGATAAATCTTTTTATCCTAGATTGGTATACCGGTTTATTTAGTTCCTCTATTTTGAGTTTAGTAGCTATCTTCTCTTTCTTTTTCTGTTTGTTTTCCTCAGTCAGTAATCTCATTTTGGCAATTACTAAGTGATGATCCCTAAATATTTCTGCTCCTCTGTTTACTATTGCATCCAAGGTACTGTAAAAAAGGGAGCTGCTAACTATTATGTAGTCTATCATTGACTTTTCACACCTGTCTTCATTTACTCTTGTATATTTGTGGATATCTTTATGAGGAAAAAAAGTTGTTGGCTATTCTTTTTCATGTTATTCTTTAGGCGAAAATTTATTAGTCTCTCTCTATTTGGAGAAGTTGTTGTCTCTCCTTCTTTACCTATTATTCCTCCTGACATTTCTACATTGTTGATTTAAGATTATCTGCAGCTATTTGTAAATCGTTTCGAAGATATCTTTTCTTCTTTAGTTGTGTCTTTCATTGGTTCATAAGCTATGGATAATTTAATTTCTTGTCCTTTTGGTTTAATATTTACCTCTAATAGCTGTGGGCGTATAAATTTCCAACTTTCTAACAGCTTTTCATGTATTTTATGCACTAGGACGCCTACTCCTGCTCTAGCTCTATCTTTGACATCTACTCCTGAGAAGATTAAAATATGATTCGGTTCTACACTTTCTATTCCTTGTCCTTTTTCTTTGTTTCTGTAATGGCCAAAATATCTACTTTGAAATTTTCCATTCCTTCAACTAATTCTAACTCTTTTCCATTTATTGCTAGAACGTTTCCTGTTCCAAAAATCACAGTCCGTATTCGTTTCCAAGTTCGTCTTAGAAAGATCAAGCCGGTTATATTATATTTATTTTTTCTCTGAATATGTTTGGTTTTGGACAAGCAAGAGGGGGGGGGGGGGGGGTGTATTTCATTGGTATCAATGTAAGACTGAGCCAGTTGTTTTACGTTTCGTTTTCATTATTGATTCATTATTGTTTTTAATTATTTCTCCCTATAATCATTTATCATCGCATTGATAGTTATCAAATGTCTATAATATTATAATACACAAATAGGACTTGTAACTCTTAATTTCTTATGAGTTGCATGCTTGTGTAAGACTTCGTATCTATATCCTTCAACACTCTTATGTCGGACAGGAGAATTCGCTTAACCGTGGAGCTAATTACTACCACGACTCGACAAAGCACAACAGGTGTATGCAAAAATATGTGGAGGCAAGAAAAGGAGTAAAATATGTGGAGGCAAGAAAAAGAGTAGAACCATGTGCAAGAAGAGTCAGAAGTAGAGCTGTATCGAGCTTGCAATGCCGTTAGCAATACTCTGAATGTAAGACTCAAGCTTCAACATTCGAACACTATTTTGTAAAGTCTTGCTTTGATGAAAACTTTGAGTGAGCTGAGGAGATCAAGCATCCGTTTGAATTCAAGGATTGATAGGGATTTGCTTCAGTACAAGCTGCAAATCAGTTCGCAAGACTTATGATGTTAAAGTTTTGCAAACTGATTTGCACCACTTTAACGTCATAAGTTTGGCATCTTGCAGTATTCTGAAACAGCGAGCTCCATACAGCTCTAGTCAAAGGGCCTCCATTGGCCTTGTTTCCCAAAGCTGAAGTGATAAGGACTTATTCAGCTATCGTCCATATAAAAAAGTAATTCAAATTCAGCAAAGCAAGTCCTATTTGATTCAGACAAAGAATGCATTTAAAATTATGCAAATTAGCAAACCTTATTTACATTTAATATTGACTTTTAATTTTGATTTTTGTGTGTATCATGTTAAATCATTCAATTTCCTTCAAGAATTAAGGCCTAACTAGAATCTAGTTTTATATGTCAATGATTATCTTATTTTAACAAACAAAAGTTTTAAATCAGTGTGTGGGTCAATAAAGGCTTCACATAGATCTAGATCTAGTTAGAACTCCGTTTTCTTGGCAATGAAACCGAAATAAGGGTCCGTCCGACTTCAAAGGGTTCAAAATCGTCCTTCACCAGGAGACACAGAGTCCGAGGTAATTTTGATATAGATCTAGATCTAGATGATTTTCATCCTTATTATAATACTTTCATTTAAATTTAAGAAAAAGATCTAGATCTAGATCATCTAGAATTTAGACTAGATCTAGATCTAGGCCAATAATAACATACACTATGGTAGCTATGAGAAGATGCGTGCTATGACCTTCTATGAAAACGACTGTTGTTGAAGTCTGAACTAAAATCTCGATCCAGAAAATCTAGATCTAAATCGCGACAAACTTTCTATTTCTATGAGAACTAAAGTGGACGCAGAATCTTATCTACACACTATAAACCCAGAATTTTCAAAGCAAAGCAAGGATCGTTACCTGGTGGAAAAGTCCCGTTAGCTCAAAATGCGTGAGTCGATGTGTGTAGATTCTACTAATAGTCAGTAGTGTGTCAAAAATTTTCAGATAGCCTGTTTATCGAATAAACCTGGGTAAGCGAAAATTGATCCTCCTCATAGAAGGTCAGACATGTCAAAGGTTATGACCTTAAACTCAACTTCCCTTCCATAATAAACCGGAAGTGGCGGAGTCAATAAGATGGCGCATGACACTGTCTAGGCAATGATGAGACATCAAGTAGAGTAGAGACGGGGCCAAGACTTCATAGACTTGACAAGATTATCGAACAAAACTACTGACCAAGAGCGTGACGGGTCCTGCCTCTGCTGACCGTTGCCAGCATGTCGCAGTGCAAGCATAATGCGACGGAATTTATCCAGAATACGTTTAGCCCTCATATTGCTGTCTTGTGCAGCGCTGATGCTCAACTATTATGCCAGAAAAACAACTTGACATTTGTCCAGCTGATTCAACCATTCTGTCGTCTGTCCTCAGAGGGTGAGTAACTTGAGGTAGAACCCCCCCCCCCCCCCCCCCAATAAAACTGTTAATTGTTGGTAGAACTAGATCTAGATATGTTGTATAGATCTGATATCAATGCTGAATTGGTGATTGCTCTCATTATTGTTGAGTTCTTAGATGAGATCTGTATTGAATTCCAAATTTCTTTGGCCAACCTGAACCTTCCTCCTTCTGAATCTGAGTTCTGTCTATCATGTCATAGTCATAGATCTAGAGTTTTAGATTGATAGGCCTAGATCTGTCTACAGTCAGAGCTAGGTATCTAGGGAACTATTAAAGAATCACGATCCCGGCTGTTTGCATGTAGCCTATTTCACCATAAGTGACATGACTGGCCTCGTGGCTTCAAATGCCAATTAGTTTAGCGCTGTCAACTGTCACGCTCAGACAAATTATTATTTTTCCCTTTAGAAATACATGTCTTCATTAATTTTGTTTAACTCTCAAACATTGCCAAAGGGACCTAACCTTGGGGGTAGAGGGATGGGTATGGGGGCGGGGTCATCCTTTTTTTTAAGGAATTGTGATAGATTCTATGACAGGCTATAACGGTAACTAATTTAAAACGTTATTCTTTTATTTGTTTTCTCCCTTTCTCTCTCATTCACTAACCCTCAGCGAGCTGTGGATGTTATATTCAACCTTTTAATTATATTTGTTTAATACAGTAGGTACCGCCTAATTGCCCGCTGCCATATTGCCTGTTTCGCCTAAATGCCCGCAATTTCAGTGAAACCGATTTTTTTCTATATAACTTGCCCTCTAAATGCCCATTTCAAAAACCAAGATTCCGCCTAAATACCCAGTCTCAACGGCAACTGCAGGTGTCATTTTCTCCAAATTGTCCCAAAATACATCTGTAATTGATTAGAATTTTTCTTTATAAATATAAATATGATACATGTAATCCCCTCACTAATAGGGCTTATGCCCGTCAACAATGTGCCATGCATGGTAACTACCCTTCATTACCTATCCAATGTACTGTAATAAAAGATGACCAGTCTTCTCTTCATAACTCCACCCACTGGACAGTACAGCCTTTGTTCCATTGGATCACTGGTTTGTCGCTGGGCAATTAGTATTGAAGTCTTTTGGACTCTGCCCACGGTTCTTTCTTTATGTCGTGAGTGGCATGCAATCACCTGGCATTTTTAATAGACCAGGCATGCATCGCAATCGAGGGACAAGGTGTGAACAGTTTTATTGCTCCTCTGTTTTGTATTGGCTGTATTCATTGTGTCTTCGGGTCTTCATGGCGAGCGATGGTCAACCCGCCCGTGCTCACCACATCCATGATAAATGGCTTCCAGGTGTCCCTATTTCTGGCATTAATTTTTTCATTAATGTTGAATTTCTGCACCATACTCGATGAACTCACTTGGTGATCACCCCCACCCCCCGAGTTGTTGCCCCTGACCTACTTTTGCCTAAATACCCATTTTCTCTGCTTCCCAAACACTTGGCATTCAGGCGGTCACTACTGTACCATGTTTACAACTATTTGACCCATTTGAGATGTGTGACAGCTATTTAAGTGCTAATTCCTTCTGTGAAAACATCAAGCTACTTCAGGACAAGGTCATTCATACTGTATCTAGAAAGTAGTTTTGATCCCTTTTATAAGGACTGACCTCATAAGACCAATGATTTCAATTTAACGCTTTGCAAGTCTATGTTTGTGAACACCATGTGTAGAGAATAAATAGAAAACAGTAGTTACTTATGTAGTCACATGAAGTTGGGTCAATTCGAATACTTTTGAAATTAATCTTAACTTTTGACTTTGAGCACTTCAGAGTTGCTTCAACCCTAATTATGCCGTCCTCATTTACATTGACAACTTAGTGAACATTGGTGTATAAAGTTATCTATCTTAGTATCATATCAGTATTTGGCTGTTTATATTTTTCTTCACAATTGTGACGTCAACCTCCTTAGGAATACCTGTCCTTTCACTCAGGCATGGCAGCAGATACAATTGAGAGGTTTGAAGCATACTGTTTCCTCTTCTAATTCACATCTTAACCCAAAATGTGTTTGTAAACTGAGTTTCTTTCTCTACTAACATCAAAGTTAAGAGTATTATTTTGTTCAGATTCATTTTATTGCAATAAAGATTGCAAAATAACGTGATGTGGCTTATTTTCAATACATTGTTTTTTTTTACAGTTCATATTCGTGACGCTAATAATGTGAGTCATTCAATTCACAATCTGCGCATCAGCGCATGTGACATGGCAGCCCAAGCTCCTCAGCAAAATATCATCAAGAAAAAGCTTAACGATGCTGTTTCTTCAACAAATTATCAGCTACCTGAGCCAAATGCAAACAACATGATGTCTTTTGGAACTTATGACCTTCATCTCAGTGGTAACAAATTTTCTTTGCTGTTTTTAATTACATTGAAAACTTTGTAGATGTGTATTTTCATCCCTTTTCTCCTTTATTTTTTTTATTAATTTATTACTTGCCTTGCATATACCTCTTTCCTGCCAAAAGTATCATAATTAGCCTCTTAAGAGAGAAATGGTGAATTAGAAGCAAAGAAGATTGAAGTGAACTAGAATCGTATTAAGGGTATGAAATCATTAACTTCAATTAGCTCAACTTTGAGGTTTGGTAGGAAATAGGTTAGTCCTGGGATTTTTTTTTGTGCTTTATTTTGATTTTGAACTGATGTGATGTGATGTGTGAGAGTGAAATAAAAGAATATCATAAAGCAGCAATTTATCTTAGGCAAATACAAACAAACATTCAAACAAGCTGTTAGATTTCAACCCAAATCATGTAAAGTCAATTGCAAAGGTAGACACAAGGCAATATAAAATTTGTTTCACTCTATGATGCATCTTATATTTCTGTGAGCCACTAATAAAATCCCAGGCAATTAACATGCGGGTGATATAGTACCTTGAAAAATATGTAATTGAGGGTTAACTTTTCTTTTTTAAAGAAACCCTGGGTTAAAGGCACAGGATTAACAGAGATTTTGGGTGAAAATTTGGAGACACCTTTCTAATTTCGCAAAGCTACCGTCCCACTTTGCCAGAAACGTCATCGATCGGCGGAATTTTTTATTATTTACCTTTAATAAGGTTAATTCAAGTACTGGTCATCGTGCAAGTTAGAATTAGTTACTACGGTCAGCATCTGTTTTTCTATTTGAAAAGGTTGGCAGCTATGCAGTATTTTTACAATGAGCTCCAGGGTATTTACTGTCTGTCTTATTGATGGTACTTTTATCCTGTTTTGTTCTTTTATCTTTTCCCCAACAGCATCAACTCCCTGGTTTGAGTCCTGGAGAGAGACATTCTTGGAAGTGTTGCCTCCATCAGATCATGAATACTTGAACCATTGCTTAGCATGTATCCTTTTTGTTGACTGTCGCATCTCCATGGGGAATAGTTACTTAGAATTGAATTTTCATGCATTTTTTACATTTTAATTTGACAGTTATTAGTATATATTTCTTTCTTTATCAGTTCCCATACCCGTTGAATGGGTTTAGATGCCCGAAAATGATCTTTCTCCAGGCTTCCTGTCCTGATATTGTGTGCCAATGTGTGTGTGTTCATATTCATTATTAATAGTTATTTTTTAGAAGATTTTGTAGGCCTTGAAATATATGTCAACTTTAGATGCAAACTTTTTGTTCATAGAGTATTTAATCAGCAAATATCTTGTGACTTTCCTTGAATAATATCTCAGGCATTTTTGTGGTGGCATCCAACAATAGTGATCCGCTAAGCACATTCACAACACTGGCAAACCAGCAAGTGGTCCAACAGCAACAGTTTCCCAACAAACTGCCCCGTTGGTTTACCCAGGTATCCTTCACTACTATGTCTTATTGCACGATGTTTTGGATGGAGAGCATGCCAGGTATTATGAATTATATTGTAATGTTTGTACATCTGATTTATATTCACAAATTTTGGTACGGAAAGAAGGGTATTAGTAATAATAATGATTTATTTATAAAGCGCACAAATCCATCTAAATGCTCTTGAGGTGGGGGGGGGGGATCCCGAGGAAGGTGTTTTTACCACAAATCGGATAAATCTTGTTTAATGCACTACTGGATGGAACAGTTCATTCCCTTCACATTGATACCTTAACGAAGACTCAGTATTGGTTCTTTCATTTTATACGATTTTTAAAAATGATACCGGCCTAACCTTCAACACATCGATTGTACCATAAAAGTGAAAATTTTGTCTGAAGTGTAACAAATTGGTTCTTATTTAAATCACCACAAAGTACACACTTTTTCGTAACCCACAAAGTCAGCGAAAAATCGGTGTCCGTTGACCCGTCCATGCCAATTGTCTCCAGTCCACTGTTCAGTCCACCGCTGAACAGATAATGCTCAAATTTTAAGCTAGATCTTGCTTAACTTTTTTCTCTTTCTTTTTTCAGCAGATCTCTAGATCTCTTAGTTAGCTCATATTAAAGAGTTTGCCAGACTATGAAAATCCTCCCTCTTAGATTTAGAGATAGATCCAGAGCTACTCAAGACCTACTAAATATTTTTGCCCAAGGTTGGGCTTGGATTAGAATGATAATCTGCTCATTGAGTGGGATATCAGCTTCTTTATGCTAACAATTACATCGTCATGCTTTACTAACAACCTGCTTATTGAGCAGGGATTCAGCTTGTTCTTTTACAGGTTTACATGCAAAATAATGGAAAAAGTTGTTTTAAATGCGATTTTGTCAAAATTTACTTTTTGACTGATATGCGATCTACTTATTTATTTATTGTCCGATTACTCCCAAATTTGGTATATAACACCTATAACACAAGACAACATTTCTGCCAGTAGCGATTTTTGATCTCTCTTCAAATTTTTGCAAAAGAAATTTTTTTGTGATTCAATTTGCCAAAAATTGGAAAGGTTCCATAGTAGTCTCCGCCAACATTAACGGGTGACCAAAAAATGTACATTTTGACAGTCAAAGGCCACGACCCATTACTATGCATTACAGTGCCATTCATGTTTATTAATTTGTTACTTTTTGGTGTTTGTTTGTCGTCTTTTGGTTTGAGAACAAGGCGCATACATCTGTTACATTCTTCTCTCACGCAAGACTACAACAAAGGGTGCCAGGTGGCATGTTGAAGACATTCAGCCACTATGTTTTGTTTTTTATTTGTTGACACGCGTGTCATGTAGTGTACAATCTCCATGGATGAGAGTGATACTAGACCTACCGAGTGGAGGAGGAAGGGGCGGGTATGGGTGACCAGAGCCGAGACAGCCTAGACAAGCTGCATGATTATCATTGTTGTGAATGTGTACTCATGGTTTAACATATGTCTAGATCATACAGAGACACATATGCGTGACAGATTTTGTCACTGGGACGATGCAAGAAAAGGTCATCATGTTTATCTTTCACATGATTGAAATTGGCAGACTTAAAACCTGTTGTATTTTGGGCGAAATCAAATGCTGTTGTTGCATTTTGAAGGGGGTATTAGCATTGTAAAATTCTGTAACATGAAAACAACGTGCATTATGACGTCATGTTTTGGCTGGCGTGCATTGTATGTATATATGCATTTTCAAAAAATTCATACAATCAAAACCGTTTAATTTATTTTTAAAAAGCTTAGATGTGCTGGGATTGTATGTGTGCAAAGTTATAGCTTGTTCCTGAAAAAAGCTTGTGAAGTTATAGTATTTTCGCAATAAAAAACTAAGATTGTTCCATTGTATTGTTTAATTGTTCCATGTTGTTAAATGTATAAGTTGTTCCATTGTATGTGTTGGTTGTTCCATTGTATGTGGTAGATTTTTCCTTTGTATGTGTAGGTTGTTCCATTGTATGTGTATGTTATTCCGTTGTGTGTAGGTTGTTCCAGTGTATGTGTTGGTTGTTCCATTGTATAGGTGCGTTGTTCCATTGTAAAGTTTGTTCCATTGTATGTGTATGTTATTCCATTCTATATGTATGTTGTTCCATTGTATATGTAGGTTGTTCCATTGTATGTGTAAGTTGTTCCATTGTATGTGTAAGTTGTTCCATTGTATATGTTTGTTTAATTGTATATGTAGGTTGTTCCATTGTATGTGTAAGTTGTTCCATTGTATGTGTGGTTGTTTAATTGTATGTGTAGGTTGTTCCATTGTATGTGTAAGTTGTTCCATTGTATGTGTAGGTTGTTCCATTGTATGTGTAGGTTGTTTAATTGTATGTGTAGGTTGTTTAATTGTATGTGTAGGTTGTTTAATTGTATATGTAGGTTGTTTAATTGTATATGTAGGTTGTTTAAAGGTATCCATTGTTTAATTGTATATGTAGGTTGTTGAATTGTATATGTAGGTTGTTCCATTGTATGTGTAGGTTGTTTCCATTGTATATGTAGGTTGTTTAATTGTAGGTTGTTAAATTGTATATGTAGGTTGTTCCATTGTATATGTAGGTTGTTCCATTGTATGTGTAGGTTGTTTAATTGTATATGTAGGTTGTTGAATTGTATATATAGGTTGTTTGATTGTATATGTAGGTTGTTGAATTGTATATGTAGGTTGTTCCATTGTATATGTAGGTTGTTGAATTGTATATGTAGGCCCATTGTATATGTAGGTTGTTCCATTGTATATGTAGGTTGTTTAATTGTATATGTAGGTTGTTCCATTGTATATGTAGGTTGTTGAATTGTATATGTTTGTTCCATTGTATATGTAGGTTGTTGAATAATTGGCTGTTCCATTGTATATGTAGGTTGTTCCATTGTATATGTAGGTTGTTTAATTGTATATGTAGGTTGTTCCATTGTATATGTAGGTTGTTTAATTGTATATGTAGGTTGTTGAACTGTATATGTAGGTTGTTCCATTGTATATGTAGGTTGTTTAATTGTATATGTAGGTTGTTTAATTGTATGTGTAGGTTGTTCCATTGTATATGTAGGTTGTTCCATTGTATGTGTAGGTTGTTTAATTGTATATGTAGGTTGTTTGATTGTATATGTAGGCTGTTCCATTGTATATGTAGGTTGTTCCATTGTATATGTAGGTTGTTCCATTGTATGTGTAGGTTGTTCCATTGTATATGTAGGTTGTTCCATTGTATGTGTAGGTTGATCCATTGTATGTGTAGGTTGTTCCATTGTATGTGTAGGTTGTTCCATTGTATGTGTAAGTTGTTCCATTGTATTAATTGTTCCATTGTATGTATAGGTTGTTCCATTGTATGTGTAGGTTGTTTAATTGTATGTGTAGGTTGTTCCATTGTATGTGTGAGTTGTTCCATTGCCATTGTATGTGTAGGTTGTTTAATTGTATATGTAGGTTGTTCCATTGTATGTGTAGGTTGGTCCATTGTATATGTAGGTTGTTCCATTGTATGTGTAGGTTGTTTAATTGTATATGTTGTTCCATTGTATGTGTAGGTTGTTCCTTTGTATATTGGTTGTTCCATTGTATATGTAGGTTGTTCCATTGTATGTGTAGGTTGTTCCATTGTATGTGTAGGTTGTTCCATTGCATGTGTGTTGTTCCATTGCATGTTGTTGTTCCATTGTATGTGTAGGTTGTTCCATTGTATGTGTTGTTCCATTGTAGTGTAGTTGTTGTATGTGTAGGTTGTTCCATTGTATGTGTAGGTTGTTCCATTGTATTGTATGTGTAGGTTGTTCCATTGTATGTGTAGGTTGGTCCATTGTATATGTAGGTTGTTCCATTGTATGTGTAGGTTGTTTAATTGTATATGTAGGTTGTTCCATTGTATATGTAGGTTGTTCCATTGTATGTGTAGGTTGTTCCATTGCATGTGTAGGTTGTTCCATTGCATGTGTAGGTTGTTCCATTGCATGTGTAGGTTGTTCCATTGTATGTGTAGGTTGTTCCATTGTATTTGTAGGTTTTTCCATTGTATGTGTAGGTTGTTCCATTGTATATGTAGGTTGTTCCAATGTATGTGTAGGTTGTTCCAATGTATATGTAGGTTGTTCCAATGTATGTGTAGGTTGTTCCAATGTTGTAGGTTGTTCCATTGTATATGTAGGTTGTTCCAATGTATGTGTATGTTGTTCCATTGTATGTGTAGGTTGTTCCCTTGTATGCATTCAATAGCCAGATTGTAGTAATAACAAATTTCTCCCTCTTGTCTTTCCCTCCTTTAAGTTGTACCTTTGGCTTCCTTCCCTGATGTTATGATTTATATTTTGCTTGTTATTTGCATTTCGTATCACCTTCACATTTTGTATCACTGTACTGCCACTTACAAAGAATTGCCATGTAATCATCAGGGCGGAAGCTGTGTACTGCGAGCATGAAAGCCACCTTTGGAGTGCAGATATGCCACCTACTTCAAATCAACTCCCGTTCGTTACACACCATGGAATCTATTAAGTCTGGCATACCTGTTCAGCCAGACCCATGGAGTCAGTTTTTGACGCGGCAGTCTTCATTGATGGTATGTTCACCAGATTGATGCACCATGTCAAAGTGTCCCAGATCTTTTAACTTTATGTCAAACGTGCATAGTCTGTGGTGCCATGTTTCTGGTTGATGTCATAGATTGAGATTTATGCTCATCACTAATAATATTGCCTGTGGATTTGCTGGGCTTCGAGGTCATCTTTTCATCATACATTCCAATCTCTGCTTAATTACATATTATTATATTCTTTTTTGCCTTTTTTGTAATGTTAATGTTAAATTTTTCTCTCTCATACATTACTGAAAAGCTATTTTTGTGTGTGTACAATTGAGACAGACGTTTTATATGCTATTTTCAAAGTGTTTATATTTGTTTCAGATAGAAAGAATCACATTTCCATTTTATTGTTCACATTTCACCTTTTTAAACTTGTCTCTCTAACAGGATAGTTATGAAGCAGATTTAGCACCCATCAATGACGACCCCTTGGATTGTCCTCAAACGATGGACGGATCACAGGAAAACATGAGTGAGAAGATGACAGATTCTCTATACGATAATAATATAATGGAAGAATCAGGTAAGGATGGTTTTGTGGATTTATTTTTCCTCTGTTCAAGTTATATTGGTGTTCCAATTATACATTGTAATGTTCAGTGGGAAGACTATACAATATACATGAATTGATTTGATACGTCTTGAGATTTAAATTTCTCTTCTTATATAAAAAAATTAAAAAGACTGAGACGGACTATACAGACCTGCCAAGTTTCCCGATTTTATTGGGGAAATCCCAGATTTGGAACCCCTATCCTCGACATCTCGATATGGCCACAATTTTCCGATATTTTGTTCTTGAGAGCGAAAAAATTATTTTGTTGAAGAAATTTGCGAATTGTAATTTCTACTAAGCTCTACTAAGCTTATAATCGTACTTAGTAGAAATAATTGAAGACAATAAAACTTTTATGGTTCGATATTAAATGTAGATAGTTTCATTGATAGTAATCAGAGATTACATTCAGTGATTTTGAGTACTCTTTATTCACCTATTAATGATGTTTGGCTAGAAACTGTTGAAACTGCGTTAACTTTGCTAGGTTTAAATTGTAATCATTTAAATACAGTGTATTATCATTCTTTCAGTCTCTTTTTCTTTGTTTACTGAAGCCGATTACTGACTCATATTATTTTCTATTATATCTAGCGCGTTTTCTTGATTGTATCTGTTTTCTTCGGATCTTACCTGGATTATATTTTTGATTAGTTTTACCTTCATTTTAAATTTACTCAATTCTGCCAACTTTCCTGATTTACTAATTAATTAACTGCTGTTTTTATAATTTACCGTGTCTAAAATTGGAATACTAGGCTCTACAACTGAAATCTAGATCTAGATAATATAAACATTTTATTTCAAATTGGGCATGGATCGATTTCTGGAAAAATATGGCCTTTGGAAATAGAACATTCAGAAGATGTGGAACCTTCCTCTAGATCTAGTTGTAATACTAATAGTTCTCAACCAAGCAAGAAACCTAAACCAAGTGTTAAATTTCGGGAGGAATATAGGAAGGAATGGCCATGCATTAAACCTTCTGTGAAAGGGGAGAGCTTTGCACATTGTGTACCTTGTGGTTTAGATGTTAGCATTGCCAGTTGTGGGAAGGATGACATCAGAAAACATGTGAAAACTGCAAAGCATGCTATGCAGTAGGAATATCAGTGGTTTCATAACCAAGGACAGAGACTGTGATCAGGGCAGAGGTTTTATGGATAAAATTTATTATAGAGAAAACTTGCCTGTCTCAGTTAGTAATCAGTTCAGGACTCTGTTAAGAGAAATGTGCCCAGATTTGGAAGAAGCTAAGAAATTTGCTTGTGGTCGCACAAAAACAACTGCGATAGCATCAACAATTGCTAGGGTGCACTGTCTGTTATTGCAAATGTGAATCGATCGACATGTCACAATTAAAAAATATTCATTTTCCTATTTTGTCCCTGGCAGGTCTGACTATATAAATTCTGTCACCTGATAAATAATGTTGCTCCTTTTTTACACCTTCCCATTTTGGAAAAATGTGGATTTGTGTTATTTAATCCTATTACTACTATGAAAGAAAGAAAGATATTCAAAAGTGTATTCAGATGCATTGATGTTGATGGAAAACTAAAAGTAAAGATAAAGGAGGTGAATTAAATGAAGATGGAAAAACAGGAGCCGTGATACAGTGGCAAGCAACAGTGGGAGCATCATCTGAGATATCCTAGAAAGAAGTTTGATTACACTTGCTGATCACCTGGTTTATTAGAATATAAGTCACATGAGATGCATTCCTTGTTCCTGGTTGAGACCACGGGGTTTACATTACTAATAGTCATTAATGTACAGCCTGGAAAATTTTTATTTTTTGCCTGAGCCTTACTGGAGATTGATTCTGAAAATAGTGACTCAAAGCAAATGATTTTAAATGCAAAGGAAGTGTTCAGAACCAGAAAACACAAAAATTGAAAAAATTTTCGCAGGAAATTATGTTGACTGGCGAACATCAACTTTTCATGATATATTGTATGACTGCTGGTCACTATATCTATTAGTTTTAGATATAATGTAGGATTCAGACTTACAAAGATGTGCCTTTGATATTCTCTCTCCTCTCTCTCCTCACCCTGTATGGCAAATGAGCAGGTTCATCAGGTATAACATTGTCTTCCTGTGATCAACTAAGTCATCCCCTGGCGTCGCCGACACACACCACCAAGTAGAGATACTCCGTCTCCTGACAGCGACCCCACTGCCGCTGCTGGAGGCTATCACCAAGGTAGAATAGCTGCTGACTGTTTTGGATTTTTCTTTCTTTTAATTTTTTAGTCTTGTTTTAAAGCAGAAAGCCGTATTTCATGGGGGGGGGGGGGGGGCTTATCTGTTAACTTTATTGTGGTTTAAAAGTTTTAAAAAAGACTTCTTCAAATGTCTTGTTCTTCCACACTCCTTTGACGATCATGGTCTTCCACACTTCTGGATCAATGGTCGCTTTCAATTAGGATGTTTACATTCTTTGTCTTCTTGCAGTTCCATCGAGAATAACGACTATTAAAGTATTTTCTGCTTCTTTTTCTTTGTTGGTTGCTGGTTTTCAAGTCACATAAAAGCTTATTTAGTTCTTTTTTTCTTTTTTTTTTTGTATCAGTATTCAGATGACCCCTTATCTTAAACAGGTCCTTGATTAAAAAAAATAATTTTAAATACAAAAAACATTCTCTTTTCTCTTTCTCCCATTCTCTTTTCTCTTTCACCTCTCTGTGACTGGCATTTTCACCCACCCAACAGACGGACGTCATTCCTCATCTAGTCATCACCGCCACAGGGAGATCAGAAGTCCCATGGCATGTGTCTCACCCCACGGACTTGGAGAGGCTCAGGATATTCATGCATGAATTTGTGGTGCGCGCCCTGATTCCATGGGCGGAAAGGCAGATGAAAATGTTGAGTGAACAGGTGAGACAATCGAGGACTTCCCGAATTCAAAATGATAATAGGAAAATAAGACTCCTATGAATATGTACACTTTTTAATATATATTTAGTTTTTGGGCAAATTGTAAAGGAAAGGGAGGGGGAGAGGAATGAGCATTAATGCAAAAATGCGGGCACATTTCCAGAAGACAGAAGACTGGTTACTTCAAGTCTTATTTAGATTTTTGTTGCCTTAAGAATAAAGTGTAAACTTAGATGTAGAGAACAGAAATGATGCCCTGTTTTGCCTTGTGTTGCTCAGGGTTTGATTGATTGATTGATTTGATTTACCCACATCCACAACTATGATGATCTCGGGTTTTTGGTAGGATTTTTTAATTTTGCCTGGACTACCCTGTAAACAGCCAAGGGATCTTTAACGTGCACAGAGTGTTGTGATCTGCACACAGGACCTCCATTTTATCGTCCTTCTCCGATGGGACTAGGTGTCGATCCACCGACCTGGACCAGTGGGGTAGATTTTGCTCGAAAAAAATTGAGAACATTTTTCAACCGTCGTTGGGGCTCGAACCAACAACCTTTTGGTTGAGAGGCCGACACTGTACCCTGACTACCAAGTCCCCGTTGCTCAGAGAATAGGAGACAAACTATTAACATCTTTTTTTATGTCTAAGTGATAACATGACAAACTTCTACTAGTACTAGTGTATTACTGAGTGACTTGCTTGACAGAGTAAGGATGAAAATATGAAACACAATTTTACAAAGAATTATGTAAAGATGATGATTTTATGGAGACCGTCTCTTTTTTTTTTTCTCTCCAGATAACCTCGAGGAAGGGAATCAAAGTCTCCTCTTCAACGCCACCAGAAAATGGTTTGGCAACAGACCCGCAGGACCTGTTCCGACCTCACAAAACACGACAGTTGTGTAAGTGGCATCTATCTGGAAACACAAGCTCATTTTTATTTGTTTAAAACATTTATAATTATAGTTTGCTCGTAATCCCTATCTCTTACATTCATTTCGTTTGTTGTTTTTAAAAAAAATATTTTGTTTGGTTATCATCCTTTGCTCCTTTTCTTCATAAATGTGGGTGCCTGACAGATGCTGCTGATAAGTCCTACTTCTTTCCTTACATGCTTTCACATGCGTCTCATCTTGCTATTTCCTCTTAATTCACTCTGAGATCACCTCAAATGGTAAACATTTAAATGAGATATAAAAAAACTTTCTGAGAACACTTCCGACCAAAGGGAGCAATTTCATTAATCACTTTGTATATGCATAGCTGCCAACCGTTACGTATAAAAACGTATTTAGTATGGGGGTTTTTTTGGGCGTTGAGTCCGTAAATCTGCATTTACCTTGAAAAGTATGTATTTGATGGTTTACTTTTTTTTCTTTGAAAGAAACCCTAAGTTAACGGCAGAGAATCAGAGAAATTTGGCTGGAAGTATTGAGATGTCATTTTGAGTATATAAAAAAAAACTGTCCAGCAATTTTTTCAAGTTAAATCTTCCATGATTTCTGTAATATTACAGGCCAAAGTCTTTCAAGTTTGAGTTAGTTGTGCGGTAAGAGTTTTCCATTTGAATAGGTTGGCAGCTATGTATATGTATACTATACATGTTCCTCTAATTCGCTTATTCTTGCCTTTTTTTCTTTTCTCTATGTTTTTTATCAGCAGGATGGGAGATGGTTTTTCCTCCAGACTCAAAGATCACATACATAGCTAAAAAAATAATCTTTCTTTTGTTGTCTTCACAGATATACAAAGGATGCCCCTGAGTTGCAACTTAGACGTCTTGGGGATTTAGCCTTTCTGTTTCAAATGTATGATTTTGCCTACAGCACATATCACACAGCTAAAAAGGACTTCAACAATGATCAAGCATGGCTGCATTTTTGCAGGCACTTTGGTGAGCATACTATTAATAATAATGAAGATGATAATAATAGATATTTATGGGTCGCATTTTCCTCATAAGAGCTCAAAGGGCTGTACTGTAAGAGTACTTGAAGACAGATATTTGACCTAAAAGTGTTGAAAAAGATATTAAACAATAAGTCAGTCTAAACAAACAAATTTTAAAAATACATAGAAAGAACAAAAGCAACACATTATGGGGAATGCTCTCTGCGGGAAATCAGGTTCACAAACAATATAATATTTTTCTTTTGCTGGTCATTTAATTCAATGTCTTTATCTGTTTTGGAGTGATGGTTTGAAAAATGTATCTCTTTTGTTTCTCTAATAGTGAACTTTTCCCATCATGCTTGTAGGTGCCAAGCAATGTATATCTTTCAATAAGAGATAGAGACAATGTTTATCATGATGCGATGTGGCTAATAAGTAGTGTTGTGAGTTAGTCAAAGACTTTATTCAAATCTCTAGCTAGCCCAGGATTTGTTCACAATATTTGTACTCTTTGTACTTCACTCTGCTTTCCTCATTTGATATCAGATGTCAATGAGTACCCAGCTATTGGTATAATAACAACCGTGTCAGAATGTCAGTAGTGAGTGCCTTACAGGCAGCTATACCGTGTGCTCCCTAAGGAGTTGAGAGCTTTTGAATGAAATGGGATGGGGGGGGGGGTTGATGAGCATTCATCTATTCTATAAATCTGCTTTTGTCTGTCTTTGTCATGTGACAGGAAATGGCCAGTCTATCCCTTTTTTTCTGCTGGGGCCATTAAGTCAAAAGCCGTACTCCCACCATCACATGGACACAGCCATCTCCACCTATCTGACGTCATGCAGGTAATTTTTCTAAAGCCAGTGTCCTCCTCATTGGGTCAGGAAGTCAGGGAAAAGTCGTGATTTTCTACATCGGGTAAAATTTGGGAGAAATTGGTCTTGAAAAAAATAACTTGAATTTTGCGAGCGTGTCGGGGCAAATTACAATGGATGCAGAAGTTGTGCGATCAACTGCTTTTTTTGTGTGCTTGGAGCCTTGCTTTGATCGCGAACGGCAGCGTTTGCCTCTCGACCCGACAGGGAACCTACTCCATGCAACCCATTGAGGGGATGCTACTACAACATGTCATTTCTAGTTATCTTCCCGGACTTTCGTTCACTCGCCATTTTATTATTCCGCTCATTGATTCCATCTTGACGACTTGCGTACCTACACAGTGCCTACACATAGTTCAACAGACCTTTATTTATTTAGCCTTAGAATATGTAGATCTAGATCAAGATTGAAATCGCAATAACAATTACTTAGAAAATATTGTGTCTCTGATTCCATTTGTGTACCTATTTTAGTTGTGTTTTAATGTTTAGATAGAAATTTCTTTGTAGCTTTGTAATATTGTATCATGTGACCAAGTCAATTTATCTTATCTGAGATCAGTAAAATTATCTTATCTTATCTTATCTTATCAGAAACCCACAATATGCAACCAGGCATCTCTGACCAGCACAGAGGCTCTTAAAAAGAGGAACATGTATCAGGAAGCCGCAATGCAATTCCTAAGAATGACCAGCGAGGTATTTCCACCTTGTGTGAATATTTTTTCATTTAATATCATATTGGTGGATTTTTTAAAAACTTTTCTTAGCTTGGGGGTGGGTAATTGGCGCTGGTAGGTCTGTCTTACTGCTCACATCATGTCTTTCATCTTCCTGTGAATGTTTCCTTCAATGGTTGATATAGAGTGAATATCAGTGAAACTAACCAAACCCAGTTTCAGAAAGAACTAACGTTTCGAGAGTTCATGTTGTATTATTTATCCACAACTGAGCACCTGTGATCTAAGTGACAGGAATAATTATTGCCAATCTATTTTGCTATGAATCAAATTATTCTGCAATGACTCAAACAGTCTCATGTGGAAATAGTTTGTGTGAATTAGCCTGAAGTTCTTCTACACAGATGAAGGCTTTTATTTATTTATTATTATATTTTGCTGAAAGTTGTTTTGTTGGGTTTTATTTTTTGTGATTTAAAGGGAGCTTTTTTTTTAGGTTCATCAACCTCTTTGCTTATTTAGAATTAAATCTGTCCACCATAGGTGGTGATCTCAGGGTTCAGCACAAACTGCAATCTGCTGGCTGGGTGGAGCATTAGATACCTTGAAAATTATAAACTTTAATCAATCAATATTATCTATGTTTAAGAATTTAATCCCAAGTTTTAAAAATGTATTTATATTTAATACTCTAGATGTTATAGACAAGAAATACTATGTTTGATAGTATAGTGTCAGTCACAGGAGTGACAGAAAAGAAAGTCTGGTGGCCAGGAATCTGTGTTTGTTCATCATTAATGCATCACCCTACCCTTGTGTCATCTCACAGGATTCAGACCTGACCAGTGCATTGTTCCTGGAGCAAGCAGCTCACTGTTTCTTGGCGCTGAAAGTTCCCATGGTCCGTAAATATTCTTTTCACATGATTTTGGCAGGACACCGCTTCAACAAGGCTGGACAGGTAAAGATTTAATAATATATTACCTTTTGTGTTGTTACACAACTGAGCCATCTACATCAAGTGCATAGGATCTATGTCAGAAATCAAGTTTTCTGATTACAATTCATGAATTGTTGTCAATTGCCTCTCATGGTTTGCATGACTTGTTAATATATGTGATAAAAACAATGATTCTAGTACATTCTTTTAATTAGTCCATCAGATATAATATTTCACACACAAATCATCAGTTGTAGTTTAATATCACTCTAATGTTTCACTTCTCTATTCTTTTTCAGAGAAAACATTCACTAAGGTCATACAATCAGGCTTTACAGGTCTACAAAGGAAAACACTGGTCGATTGCAGAGGTATAGTGTGTTCTTCTTTTCTGTTTAATCACTAAGGCAACCATATTTTAAATTTGATTCATGCTTTTAACTCATTGATAAGTGGATCAAAATGTGGAACGTAATGTTATAATGTCATGTCAAGTTCTAAATGGTATAATGTCCAGTTCAACTCTTGATGAATGAAATCTTTTTCTCTAAAAGTGTTTGTGTATGTGTTCACAGGGACATTTACAGACAAATATGTTCCCTAATACATTTCCCCTCTCTTCCCATTCGTCTGCTTTTGTTTTATGGGAAAGTCATGCCTCATGCTACCTACTCATTTAAATCGGCAGGCGGTTGGCGGGCGCTGCTTATCTTTCATCTTGCTATTTCCTTTTAATTCACCATGAGATCACTGCAATGGTGGACAGGGTAAATTTCAATGATCTTGAACAAACAAACATTTAAAAAGAAAGGTTTTGGCAAGTTTTTATTTAAAAACAATGACAAAAAAATTAAATGGAATGATGCCAATATTCATTGTTTCAATGATTAATTTTAGGGTTCTTCTTCTTTCTTTCTTTTTAAATGAAGGAAACTATTTTTTAAAACGTTTTGTAAAAAGCTGCATTTATGTAGTTTTTTATTAAATCATTTAGTTTCTTTTTTACTCAGTTACAGTTATCCTCTGAACAGAGCATGTGAATATTCAACAGCTTTGCGTTCCTACCCATATGGTTATTTTGTTTTTTTTAACAATTAATTTTTTTTTTTTTTAATGTTTCAAAAAGGTAAGCTCTTTGGGTTATAATCAATTTCCTGCTTTTTTTCCTTCTCCCCCGTGCAGGATCACATTCACTTTACCATTGGTCGCCAATCCTTCAACTTGAAACAACTTGAAAGTGCAACAGCTTCATTCAAGCACCTCCTTACAGATGACAGCAAGCAACCCACTTCCCAGCAGGCAGCATTTCTGAGGAGTACCTCTTCGTTTATCGGGTAAATGTCAAGGAGTTGTTGTGATTTCTTTTTAAGAGTAAATTTAAAGCCCAGAGATTTTTTTTTTTTACTGGTGTCTATAAGTGACAGGCGGCGTCTGTGGCTGCCGGATTGGGGATCATGAGTTCCCCTAGTTCAAATCCTAGCAAAGCTAGGCCCAACTTTGTATTCCTTGGGACAGACACTTAACACGCATTTTCCTCACATCCAACCAGGTGCAAAGGGGAACAAGTGCTAGCTTGGGAGTAAAATTTGCACCAGACTGTCCAGGAGGTGATTATTATCACCGGGAACAAGAACAGGCAAATCTCCTTTGTTTACGGACGTTTACTGTCTTTGTCATGGATGGGGTTTTTTTGCCTTTCCTTACGCGGATTGTGTCCTGACTGGTGTGACATATTGATTGTTTTGCTACTCACCACATTGTATAGCATGTAAACAATTCAAGAGCACACAGTTAGTGGACAGAGGGATTAGCCTCTCTAATAGATAGCATTGTGTTAAAAGGTAGACATTTTTTAGTAGTTTGCATTTGATCTCATGTTACATCATTCATTGCTGGAAACAAACAAAAAACCAAAAGAGTCTTAGTTGTTTAGAAACATGATGCAAATGTAACACTCTTTTTAGAAATATTTTGTATTTAGCGGGTGTGTTTTCCTCATGGAACTGTTGGCGGACCCTACTGGTAGGCCCTACTTCTTTCTTTTTCTCTTATTCTTTTCTCTCTTACTTATCTTACATCTTACCATTTTATTTTCAGATATCCTGAGAACGGATATGGTGGATATGATCAATTTTAACAACAAAAAACAAATCAACCAATCCTCTAGATATTGAGTTTCTTTTTTCTCTTACTCCTTTCTCTCTATCTCTCTCTCTCTGTCTTCCAGCAACTGCTGAATCAGGAAGAGCGGACAACAGTTCTTATGGTCACCTGCCCGAACTGCCCCTGCCTCTAGTAGACAGCAATGCCACCAAGGTTTTACTGTCTGTCCCTAAAGACCAGGAAGGTTTGTGTATAAATGTGTGTGTGTGAGATATCCCTTTAACTATTTTCAATGCAATTAGAAGGCTCATGTCTTGCACATTCATAGCTCTGACAAGGTGTTTTGTCATATAACTTCCTCTGCCATAAGTAGATTAAGTTAAGTTCATTTAGAATTGAGAACCATTTTTGCTAGGAAACTCTACCTGAGCCACGAATGACCAGTATATAGACGGTTTAACATGCTCTCTTCTTTCCTATTTCTTATTTGTACATTTGGCCTTTCCATCATTTATGGGACCACTTAACAAGCTTCATGAAGTGGTCCTAAAAATGACAGAAAGGCCAAATGTAAAAGTAAGTAATAGGAAAGAAGAGAGTGTGTTTAGCCACCTACATTATAGTCATTCGTGGTTCACGCAGGCTTTCCTGTTGACCCATGATGACCAGCCTTTCTGTCACTCATGTGGTTGCCTTTTTACCAGTAAACATGTTTTAATAGAGTGCTCTGATCTGGTCAATGTACAAATGAAATATTATTCCAAAAGAAATATGTACAAACTCTTTTGGAATATTGTTCCAGAAATCTGTTTTGCATTTTTTAAAGAAATTGAGTGTATCGATAGATCAAGTGTATAAAATACTAATCAATTTTAACACATGGGCTATATATTTTATAATGCTTACAAATATTTACGGAAGCTTTTGATTTTTTAAAGTACTTTCCGTTCTACCTGGACAGTTGTCAGAAACAATTGTCGGCTAAGAACCCTGAGATCACCACCACGGTGGAAAGGGTTACTTCAAAGAAACAAAAAAGAAACAAACTCTCGTTGTATACATGTAAATATACCTCATGCTTCAATTAGTTACCATGCTCTGAATCCATGGAAACGTCAGAGATCTCCAGCACTTACGCACCTTGTCCATTTCCATTGCCAGGTTCACACGGAGGAAAATCCCTGCTTCAGGCATTTGGTTTGACACCAGCACAGACTATTTCCAAGTGGACCGCTCTGGAAGAGAAAATCCTTCCGAGCGCAACTAAGCCCAGCCCTCAACTATTCATGGACAGTACTGACAACAAGCCCAACCCTGTGACGTTCGTAGGAGGTGAGGCAATATATGTCATTTTGTTTCGTCTGTTTAGTGGAGTTAATGGCCAATGGTTAGGCAGCCTGACTTGGGATCACAATGTCCTGGGTTTGAATCCTTGGGAAAGACACCAAACATGCATTTCCCCCACTCAACCTAGATGCAAATGGGTACAAGCACTGGCTTGGGAGTAAAACCTGCGTCAGATTAGTGTCCTGTTCAGTTGGTGATTATTATCACCTTTCGGCTTCATGCCGTAGCAACAAGGATAAGTTCCGGCTATATGGGCCATAATGGCCTGAAAGAACTTTATTTGTTTTACTGTTGTAAATGGTTTATGTTTTTTTAGCACTCAGTTACTGTTTCAGGGGCAATAGATTTCCGCAAACTAGTGATCTCCTTAGTGACATCTGTCGTCTTGCTTGGAAAGGCAAAAAGCACCAAGAACGATGCCAAGTACACTTTCTTTTATTGCCCTGTCACGTATACATCTGTATCAGAATCACTGCAGTGTATCCTAGTTTTATTTGCTTACCGTCCACTCAACATGTCATTTGCAGATGATTGGAAAGCCTCTCATCTACTTTATGCAGGGACAGGATGGTCTAGAGGTAAAGGTTTAGACATTCAATCAAAAGGTTGTGAGTTTGTGCCCTGACAAGTTGAACATTTTTCTTGAGTTTTTTGGGTATAAGTTACACACCCTGATCTAGATAGATAGATAGATTGACACCTAGTCCCATCAGAGACGGACAGGGGCTCCATGTACACTTCACAGCATTCTGTGCATGTTTGAGACCCCTTGGCTGTTCACAGAGCAGTCCAGGCAAAATTGAAAATCCTACTGAAAACCCTGATTTCACCTTATATGTGGATGTGGGTAAAATCAAATTAAAAAGTCCAAAATCTTTTCCATGTCTGTATATATTGATTACTTTCTAAGTGACCCTTTGCCTCCTTCATCATTTGTCCTGATGTTCATTATTCACTGTCGTCTCTTTCCTGTGCCAGAGCCAATCAGCATTCAGCTATCAGTGGCCAACCCCTTCAAGTGATGCTTGTTCTGTCAGACATCTCTCTGCTTTTGACGTTCCTGCCTAGCATTCAGGGCCCTGATCCTGCTCAGGTCATTACAAATGAGGTGACCACCGAGTCAAGGTGACCATGTTCTTTCCATTGAATTATTGAATGACTATCAATAATAAGAATTTATTAATTACTCTAAGACTAAGAGTAGTAAAAATAATAATATTATTAATGATAGTCATCATAGAAATTATAATATTCATCATAGAAATAATGTTTTTTATAATGGTAAGGATGAAATTAATTTTTAAAGGAAAAAGAAAAATTGTTCATGATAGGGATAATGATAATAATAATAAGACTTATAATACTAAAAGAAGAAGAATACTTATCATTGTAATTTTAAAATTTCCTTCTGACCATTACTTATAAGTTCATTATGACATATATTCAATTCTTGTCGATTGCTATGTGATATAATTACTCATCTTCGTAGGTCATTCCTAATTGTTATTTTTGACCCCATCTCTTACAGAATAGTCTGGCTGATGAAATAGTTCAAACGTCTGTGATCAAGGAAGTAGTTGTGCAAGGAAACCAAGCAGAGGAAGTGAGTTTTTAGCTTTAGCCAGCATTTTTCCAAGAAAAATACTTATTCTCAAATGTTACCTCTCTTCTTTTTTTCTTACATAGGAAAGATATGTGTGAGAAAAACAAATAATTTCATTTTAGTTTGAATTTTTGTTTGGTTGTTGGGTTTTTTTGTAGTAATCTTGTTGAGTTCCAAGATTAGCCTGATAGGTGATGGAGAAAGATTTGTCTCCCCTTTCCCAGAAATGATCAGATTCCAACAATTCTTGCAAAGGACACACACCTCTTAACACACCTTAGTTTGATTGTTTTTCAATCAAACAAAAAGTCCAAATAGACTTGTACCTTTTGGTCATGCTGTGAATTCTTGAGAAGGAAATTTTCAACTTCCCTACCTTTTTTCCTACAGATTCAACTGACCTTGACTCCTCGTCAGCCGGGTCAGTTAAGAGTTGTGGGCCTTGCCTACAACCTGGGGACCAGCTCCTTAGCTCAAAACTCTCAAATGCAGCAAGCAGTGGGTCCGACAATCAGCAGCCAGAGCAAGCCGAGTTACACTAGCAGTGTCTATGTGCGGGGAAAGCAGCGACTGGAGCCGCAAGGCCCACGACTCAATGGTACTAAGGAGGAAAGGACCCAGAAGATGTACGGCCCGGATCGGAGGCTGGATTTGAGGGTTCATGAGGAAATGCCATGTCTTCAGGTATAATTGTAAAAGGGTTGTATTGTTTTGGGTTTTTTCATTTTTCAGGGTTTGTCCAGATTGTTTTGTTTCGTTTTTCCCCTTTATATTTCTTTTAAAGTATATGTTTGCAATGCAGCGACGAATTTCATGTATTTACCATCTTCACAGGCTTTTTGGTAAAGTCCTACCCCTTGCAGTCCTGTCTCTTAAATGTGTCTTTCTTTGACAGTATGCTTTCCATCAATCTATACACATATATTTTAAAATAAACATCTTATATACCGGGTATTGGATTTCTGTATCTTGGAAAAAGTAATGATGCAAACGTTTTAGATGTATTTTGTCTTTCTTTCACACGACAGGTGGCCTTTTGTGATTTTCCTGACAATGTACTCTATGAGAAGTCCACTGCGTTGAAATTGAATTCACAAACTCAGGCTGCAGTGCCCTTCATAACCTGAAGGTCACTTCCTCCCACCCACAGTTCTTCACATTTGGTAGCAGTGCAAACTTGCCCAAGTATCCATACGTCTATCAGATGCGTTCTTCAGATTGTAGCTCTCTCAGTTCCACATTGACAAGCACAGCATCTGAGACAGATTCCTATTCATCCTTCCTGAAATTTTGAACATTCCTCTGCCAAAAGGAGAGCTCCAGCCAGGGAGAGCATCACGGTTCCATTCTGGCTGCGAGGTGACGATATCGGTGGTGTGCACGAGATGGACTTTTTGTTCTACTATGAACCAGTGAAACATTCCTCCAATATTAGGTATGATTTGTGTTAAACTTTTCTCTTTTCAGTGTCCTGGAATTTATGTAGATATCCACTGTAAAGAAATTAGTTTGTGCTCAAATTGACTGTGCCCACTGGAAAGAATGTTTGCATCGTAAGCTTACTGTCAGCTGTTTATGTCCTGGCACAGGTATATGCTCAACTTGTCTGGGAGTTTGGTTTGGTTATTTTTCTGTTTTAGTTTAGAAATGGTCACTCGCTCCCAGGTAGGTTTTTAATCAAGAAACTGACAATTTTTTTCAGTGTCAACATGTGTAGCCAGTTGTTTTATTTTTCTCTTTTATCTACATTGATTTCAGGCATCGTGTTGTACGACACAGAGCTGTGCTGAACACAGTAGAATCCCTGAATGTGAGGGCCTGCGTGTCAAGACCAGGAACATGTGTGAATGCAAAGAGAGACCACGGTCTCAACTCATGTATTTTTGCATGAGCTGGAGAATTTAAGTCAGGTGAGCCACGTCTCAATGTTCTATCCTCACAAAGCGTCAAGAGGGTAACATTCCAATTCATCATTATCTGTCCTTACTGATGACCCTATAGGGAGAGAATGTTTCAGCGGAGGTATTTTATTTGTCGGGGTTTGGTAGTCCAGAGGCAAGGTGTCGGCCTCTCAACCGAAAGGTAGGGGTTGAAAATTTTTCTCGAGGTTTTTCTAGCTAAGTCTACTTCTCTGTCCAGGTAGGTGGATTGAATCCTAGTCCCATCGGAGACAGACGATGAAAGGAGGTCCCGTGTGCAGATCACAACACTCTGTGCACGCAGAGATCCCTTGCCAGTTTACAGGGCAGTCCGGACAAAATTAAACATCCTACCAAAATCCCCGATCACCTTATAGCTGTAAATCAAATCAAATTAAAAAATTGTCTAACCTTACCGATCGATCCTGTGGGGAGAGAGTGTTTGGGTTGAGGTATTTTATTTGTTTTTTTTGTTAATTGTCACTCTGATGACATTAGGATTTGATTTATGAATAATTGATCAATCATTGCCGTTTTTAATTGTCCATTACTGTGTCTGAAAGACTAGCCCAGTGATGATACACGTTAATGCTACATACAGCATAAGTACTTTTAACAAAGAGTTAATTCGCCTTGTTTTCATGTACTATTTGATTTTTTCATTACAGAAGAGCATTAAAAACCTACAAAAGAGACTTCCAGTCAGGTGTGTGTGTGTGTGTGTGTGTGTGTATGTACATATATTATATATTCAATGAAAAATAAGTGTTGTGTTTTGAATTTGTGAAGCTAGAGAGTGTGGGTAGTTAGTGTGGCTACTGGTAGGTCTTACTTCTTTCCTTTCATTTTTTTCAAATTCCTTCTTTAATCTTGTTGTTTGTCTTTTTATTCACATTGAGATCGCACACATGCGATGAACGGGATATATTCCAACAAAATAAACAAATCATCTTGCCTTTTCCTTTTAATTCACCCTGCAACCACCGCATATGATGGACAGGGTAACTTTCATTGAAACAAACAAGTCATCCTTTATTTTTTCTTGATTTACCCTGAAATCACGGCATAGGGTAGACAGGATAAATCGTAATGAAACAAACAAGCCTTAGAGAGCGAGAGGTTTGCTGTAACTGTCTTTTAATCTGTTATTTCCTCGTTATTCACCCTGAGATTGCCGCATTTGGTGGACAGGGTATGTTGCAATGAAATGAAACAAAATAGCGGTTCAATGTAATTACAAAGTAGCTGAATGTTTTGTCAGTGGTAAAAATTTGGACTTGCCTTATGATGCATTTATATATTTCAAAACAGGTCCAGGTTCAAAGGCCTCATGTGCAAGAGTTGCAAGTGACGCAGGTTTCTTGTGTCAGCCCGTGCTGGACGTTGGTCCAGTTTAGGTGCCAGGCACCAGTCAGGTAATACTGGAAACAAAAAACAAAAGAGAGACGAACTGAAAAACTAATCAGTAAATGTGATTGCATCAAAGTCTGTCTCGCAACAGCTTTTTGAAAGTAGATTTTAAATGAATGATAATCCAGTTTCATTGGTTGTAACATCCAGTGGGAATAGTGATATAAGTTCTTCTGATTTTGATTTTTTTTAGAAGTCAACCCAAGAACGATAAAATAAGAAACGCTAAAAAATGAAATTGACGGCCCTACCCCCTGAAAAGAAACAAAACAGGAGGCAAAATTGAACACAACACCTAATCCCTTTGGAGATAGCCGATTAAGGGGAGGTCCTATGTGCAGATTCCAAAGCTTTGTGCACGTTAAAGATCCCTTGGTTGTTTACAGGGCGGTCCTGGCAAAATTGAAAATCCTACCTAAAAAAACCCCAAAATCACCTTAGTAGTGGATGTGGGTAAAATCAAATCACTGTAAGGTATCAGTCAAATGGATTAGAAAAGTGATCTCCTTGATATATGCCATTAGTCATTACCCCTATGAATGTGGGCGGTTGGTGGGAGTCACTGCTAGGTCCTGCTGCTTTCTTTTACTCCTTCACATGTATTATTTCATCTTGCCGTTTCCTCTGATTGTACCCTGAAATCACTGCATATGGTGGACGGGGTAAATTCCACTTAGATAGACAACTTCCATGAGTAGCCTTGTAACCATTTCCTTTGTCACATCCATTCAACCAGGTGTGCGATTGGGTAGCAGAGAGACTCTGCAGTTGGTGATTAAGGGCTTGAAACAAGATCAGGAAAGGGTGAGTTTAAAACTCTGAGATATTTTCATCATGAAGGTCTTAAACTGGAAACCAAATTATATTTTTTTAAAATTTAAAATTGATTTAAATGTTCCTAATTTTAATCTTTATTTTTCATCATTCTTTGTGTTTAAAACATCTAGAAATTTTGTCAACCCCACCTAAAATATAGCATGACATCTCTCTCTCTCTCTTTCTCTCTTTCTTTCTCTTTCTCTCTTCTTTCTCTCTCTCTCTCTCTCTTCTTCTCTCTCTCTCTCTCTCTCTCTCTCTCTCTCTCTCTCTCTCTCTCTCTCTCTTTCTCTTTCTCTTTCTCTCTCTCTCTCTCTCTCTCTCTCTCTCTCTCTCTCTTCTCTCTCTCTCTCTCTCTCTCTTCTCTCTCTCTCTCTTCTCTCTCTCTCTCTCTCTCTCTCTCTCTCTCACAGAAACATGTTTTGTAGGGTGAAAAGAATTCAGTAACGGTGATGATTTAATGTTTTTTATTTCTTGGGTTTTTTCTAACATTTCTTTCCTTCTGTCTCTCTGACTCTTATAGATTTTTCCTGTTTTAAAATAATTTTGCTCTGCCTTATATGCTTCCCAAGATCCATGAGGATAAATAAGTAAAATTATTTTGTATGCCTTTTTTTATATATTTTTTTTAAAACAGATTCAGACAAACTCATCTTCAGCGAGGTGGCATTTGACAGAGATCAGGTGAACACCTCTGCAGCCCTTGCTCAGATTTTTTCGTCAGGAGCTGGTTACGTCACAAGCAACTCAATCAAACCAGCGCCAATTCCAATTACAAATGGCAAGCTACCCACCCTCCAAACAGTCCCTGGCCAGCAGAAAGGACAAGGAGGAGGCGTCTCAGTCTTTGGAGTCTGCCGTACTGCTGAACCTCACCCTGGTCTTTCTTTGAAGGCATACGTGGTCCAGGAGAGTGGCCAGATGAATATCGTGGTCGGTCAGCACCACGTCCACGTGGACCGACTGAATACATGTGCTATGTCCTACCCGCTGCCGCTGGTCGCACCCGCCACAAACTACCTCTCAAGTTCAGCCGCCCGTGGAGGAGGAGAGCCCGCCCCCGCTCAGTCCCGAGGTGACCACGCGGCTGGTCACCTACTCTTTCAGCCATTGCCACCAACTTGAGTTTTCTTTTCCGCAAGGGTCTGTGTGATCCCGGTCACGCTGACCATCCAGAACCACACCGACCGAGAAGTTCACGTGGTCATGGACACCAAAAATCGCCAGAGATTTTAAATCCCACGACCACTGCCTCCGAGGGGCCGCTCTCTCCGGTCAGCATCCTTCCTACGCCACTCACAACGTGCGGTGGATTGGGATGACCCAGGCTAGCTTGACCTTTAGCCAAGGGACAGAACTCCCAGCTGTCCCTCAAGGCAGGCTTGACCAGACCCGGAACGTATAACCTGAATTGTCTTTCTGTCTTCGTGACTTACACCACAGACCAGTCCCAAATGATATTACAGAAGCATGCGACCCCTAGCATTGTAACGGTTGTCGACGTATCATCGTGATAGCGTACTGTTCTATCTATCTATCCACATTTATTTATTTTTCATGAATACGCTCACATTTATACTGTGTAGTCCTAGGTTGTATAATTAAATTTTTTAATTGTTTTTTTTTTGTTCATGCTTAAAAGCTGAGTTTTGTTCTCTTTACAAAGCTTGAACTTGAAGGTCAGTGATTAGAGGTGGAATGGTAACATATCCCAGAACTCTTTGAAATTATGTTTAATAACCTTGGTAACTGGAAAACATGCCGAACGAGGGCGCATTCATCTTTATTGATGGTTTGCAGATGCTGCTGGTAAGTGGTGGCTTTTTCCTTCTCGCTTTCATCTGTTCTCTGGTAATTTCCATGCTAAACGTGGACTGTTGTTTTTTTCAGTGTGCTTTTTTGTTTTTGCCAACAACTTTCATTTATTATCCCTGATGGACTGAGACACGCAAAAGTTTGGACCCAGATATGCGAAAGGCTTGAACCTAGATATCTGAAAAGCTTGGACCTAGATATGCGAAAGTGAAAGGCTTGGACCTAGATATGTGAAAGTGAAAGACTTGGACCTAGATATGTGAAAGGCTATGACCCAGATATGCAAGAGGTTTGGACCTAGGTATCTGAAAGGCTCGATGATTAAAGAAAGTTTTTATTTCATTTTACCCATTTCTGGGGTATGTTTTTAAAAAATATATATGCAGTCCTAGTAGAAAAGGAAGATTGAAGACTTTCCTTGTTTATTTCTCCACTCATGTCCACCATAAATGATGATCTCACTATAAATATACAGATATTTCAATTTTGTAAACTTAAAACATCCAGTCCTCCATGAGCACAGTGACAATAATTGAGTTAGTCAAGAATCATGAAGAAGAAGATGAGAAAAATCATAGAAACATGAGTATGATTATAATATGTCTATATTATTTCACAACATTCACAAGAGTTTTGATAAAATCGTTGTTGTAAGTGTAAGTTAGAGTCTTTGTTTTTAAAATGAGAGAAAAGACAAGAGAGAGAAAGAGGAAACGAGGGCAGTTTGAGCTTTAAATAATCTGGAACAGATTGGGGATCTCAAGAGGAGATTGTAACGCATTTATTAACAAGCAGAGATCTGAGTAAAACACAATGGATGCTAAGGTACAGGCTTATTGTGATTGGGCTAAGTCAGATATGTGATCGCATATATATTGCTACTGCTACCCTCATGGCATGACCCCTGACCTATTGTGAGCAACTCCACAGTGAGAACAAAATGTAATAATTAACAATCAAGAGAGACTTGGAACTCTATCGACTGCATCTGAGTATAGACAAATGTTATATTCAGATTTGCCACCTAGAACTTAGAAGAATATGTTTACCTGAATATGTCGGATAAAATAAGATTATACCGTAGTTCTATGATTTATGCGAAAGTCAGTATTTTAAAGATATTTGCATGTGAAGAATACAGTGAGTCAAATTAACATTTGTTTTTAAATATTTAGCACATCAATCAAAATCAAAGCATGTTTAATTCTAGTCTAGTCGGTTGACATTCACGAAGCCCGTCTTTTGAGTGAATGTGGTCAAGATAAAATCTATTAAAAGTTCAGCCAAAGATTATACCTTGATGAGAACAACCTCATCTTGCTGTCTTGCCAAAAGTTATTTTTATTTGTCATATCTTTAAACAATGGAAATCAAAATTAAATCAGAGTTTGCGTTCCTTGGGAAAAGACATTTAACAATAACTCAACCCAGGTGCAAATGGATACTGGCATGGGTTGGGGATTAACATCTACCGTGAATCAGTGTCCTGTCCAGGAGACCGTGTAATAAGCTATCATCATCACCTGTTCCTTTTCATGCTCTCTTGGAAAGCAGGAGAAGCTCTTGCTTGTAACGGCCTGGCTAGCAGGAACTTCCTTACTCACCATTGCTATTGCTATCCACCAAACATGGATGGCTGATAGTTGGGTTCTGCTCTGCTAGCACAAGTAATGGATAATGAACGTGATAGAGTTAGAGGAGGCAATGAGTAATGAACATCAGGACAAACGATCAGGAAAGGGGTCACTTAGATAAAGTAATAGATGTATACTGGCACAAGGTAGATGAAAATGAGACTTTCCTACCATCTATGTATGAACATTCTTGAGTGGACAGTTAAACAATTCAAACATTGATATACATGCGTGAGGAGAGAAAGCTATATAAAGAAAAGGTGCAGTTGGCATTGTTTTCGTATAATCGCCTTTCCCAGCAAGATGACAGATGTCAACAAGTTTGAGGATATCCACTGCCTCTGGGGAAAAAAATTCTGCAAACTAAAAAAACATGAATACGTGTATATCTCTGTTAACTGCTGCTTCAATCCTATGTATCTGACTTGGTCAGCTTTTTTCTTTTTCCCACAGATTTGTTTGTTGTTTTTTTTATAAATATAAACTTTCCACTGTAAACTCTTCTTCTGTATTATATATCTGCATTATTAGTTACTCATACTCTGGTTACAGATTTAGTGCAAATATTTTTATCTTTTCGGATATCACTTACATGTAGGAGTCATTACTAGGCCACCATTTGTACAGTCTTGTGTTATGTACTAAAAAGTTTGGACAATTTCCCTTTGTCCCGTCATGATAAAAATATTTAAAAATCCATCAATCGCTGTGTTATTTAATATTTGCAAACCAAAGCTAAAAAGGGAAAGTAAGCAAACTGTTCTTCATTCACATTTCCATCTTGTCTATATTTCCTGTTCATTGTTAAATAGAAATAGTAAATAGGTCAACAGGTACTTTTTCAGTAACGATTTTCTACATTTCATTTTCATCTGTGTTATAAGTTATAGTGATCATCACACTATAGACCACACGATATATGATGATATAGTGATACACACACCATATAACTGATAGTGATAATATATAATATATGATAGTGATAGTGATACACACCACACTATATAATATATGATAGTGATACACACCACACTATATAATATATGATAGTGATACACACCACACTATAATATATAATATATGATACTGATAGTGATACACCACACTATACTTACTATATAATATATGATACTAATAGTGATACACACCACACTATATAATATATGATAGTGATACACACAATAGTGTTATACACCACACTATATAATATATGATAGTGATACACACCACAGTGATACACACCACACTATATAATATATGATAGTGATACACACCACACTATATAATATATGATAGTGATAGACACTATATAAATATAATATATGATAGTGATACACACCACATATATAATATATGATGTGATACACACAACACTATATATAATATATGATAGTGATAGACACTATATAAATATAATATATGATAGTGATACACACCACATATATAATATATGATGTGATACACACAACACTATATATAAAATGTATGATAGTGATATGCACTACAGTGATACACACCACACTACATAATATATGATAGTGATACACACCACAGCGATATCACACTATATAATATATAATAGTGATACACACCACAGTGATACGATATCACACTATATAATATATGATAGTGATACACACCACAGCGATATCACACTATATAATATATGATAGTGATACACACCACAGAGATATCACACTATATAATATATGATAGTGATACACACCACACTACATAATATATGAAAATGATACACACCACAGTGATACACACACTTTATAATATATGATAGTGATACACACCACCCTATATAATATGTGATAGTGATACACACCACATTATACAATACACCATAGTGTATTTTATTAATATTAGTGCATTATGTATACATGAAGGGACCCATGGCCATACATTGAAAATGATAGCGATACCTGCCACACTATATATATCTATATCATTATGCATCCCCTGTGTCACATTGAGTATTTCACTCTCATCTGTGCCAACTTCGTTATCAATGTCTGATGTGCAATGGACTTTGTTTATAACAACATTGAAACAATATGAAATAATGTTTATGATCTATACTATACATAATTGTTGTATTACACTAATGATAAAAAGGTGGCATATTATTAATATTAGTATAATTTTGCCAGGAAGAGAAATCATCCATCTCACTGTAGGATCATTTTGATATCAGTAATAATAATTTAGATTTCAAGATCCACTTCTTCATTATTATCATTTACGTCATTGGCTCTTTTCTAAGGAATCATTTATTGTATATGTGTGCATATAATATACATAATATTATGTCAAAAATTTTAACTTGTATGCATAAAATATGATAATGTTTTTGTCATTTGTATGACCAAATAAGAAGACGGACGTTTTCATTATGTGATTTTTAGTGTAACATTACCCACTCGGAACTGTGATGCTATCATTGTGGCTTTTCTCTCTAATCAATATTTTGTTTTTCTTTATTTACTCTATGTTTGTTTTGTTTGTACTGATAATCTGTTTGAAGGAGTCAAAAATAAAATTTTGGTTGCTTCCAGAACCTTGAAAACTTTTCAGAAAATTTGACTTTGTGCATTGGGTGATTATTATTATTATTATCCTGTACTGGTTGTTGTAATGTTCAAAAAGTCTGTGCCGAAAACTATTCTCTGAAAGTTGATATAGGGATAGGGGAGCCGGTCCTGAAATTACGTTGCCTCAAAATATTGACTGAGATTTTATATGGTTTCACAAGTTATTTCTCAACAAAGTTTTACCTATAACATTGATGATACTGGAATCAGTGTTTTTCACACGTAATTAAGTAACATATTTTGAATTTGAATGAGAAAAATGCCTAAACTTTTGAAGACTTCTTCTTCTTCTTCGATCTCTCTACACTACCAGCAGGTCAGATCAGATGCTGGATTGTCTCCATGAAGTGCATAGTCTTTTACACTCTCCATAGGGCCGTAAAAGCTTATCCTCAAAAGGTATGCCTGGCCATATCACTGTTTTCTCAGATGTGTGGAGCGGACTTATTCTCCTGACAGAATGGTACATTTATATACATTTCTTTACACACTACACACCAGTCTGCAGGCCTGTCATTACTCGCTATAGTACACTTTATGCTAGCACCACATGTTGACTTAAGCTCAACGACTCAATGCATGTATGCAGTATAATGTACATGTATGGACCACCGAACACTGTATAATAACATTATCCGTGGGCTTCCTGATCTATTTTAATTAACTTTGGATACTACGGATTTTGAAGCATTTGCCATAGGTAGATTGTTCTAGGTCAAGCTCCTCGGGGGGGGGGGCAATAAGAGCTTGGGAAACACTGAAACAGCATAAAGTGCAGACACCACACTTTATAGGTTTACATACAGTAGTCTCTGGTAAAGTGCACGCTGCCTTAGAAGTATGCAGAGTCCGCCAATGGCACCGTCATCGCGCGACAGTGTGTTTTCTTTTTTAAATTTACGGTAGCTGAGAAAGGACTCTGGCTAAGTCACAGTGCATTGTTTTAGGAATTTTCCGTTCTAAATATCTGCTAAAAGATTCATCTCAACGCTATTTATTTAAAAGAAAAAAAACAATTTTAAGAAATGTAACGATCGAGCAATGAGACACCTCAACACATTACTACGTCGACCGTATCAACGACAGTTTCAAAAATAGTGTCATGCAGTTCGCCCCAACTCATTACTATGTTGACCATATCACATTAATACTTGAGTAGAGGCCAAAGGCAGTTTCAAAATAGTTTCATGCAGTTCGCCCCAACACATTACTACGTTGACCATATCACATTAATACTTGAGTAGAGGCCAACGGCAGTTTCAAAATAGTTTCATGCAGTTCACACCAACACATTATTACGTTGACCATATCACATTAATACTGAGAGTAGAGGCTAAAGGTAGTTTCAAAAATAGTTTCATGCAGTTCGCCCCAACACATTAATACTGAGCAAATAAGCATTTTCAATATCTTTAGTGGTCCAGACATTGCCATTTTTAAAACATAATTTATTAGAGCCGTGCCATAAATTGGAGCGTGCTTAACAGGGTCCTAAATTGATTTTTTATTTATTTTAACCACTACCATTGAACCTACCATGTCTAAATTAGCTGGAAAAATAAAAGGGTAAATGTGTTTATCATATGGTTGCTATGTAAACTCAGCCGTTTTGGATTTTCATCATGAAAATATGGCCAACTTTAATTGATAAAGGTTATTTTAGTTTTAAACAGATGTGATGGTAACTTTGCACACACATTATTTGGTCATAAATCTAGAATCGCTGAGAGTAGAGCAGATTTTTGATAAATGTAACGATTTTGACGAAGAATATTTTGAAAAAATATATTATAGAGATCTAGCTTTTCCATTTTTTTGGCAAATTTGTTAATTTAATCACACAACTAAATTTAATGCAAAAATTTGAAATGATATCAAAAATCGCCTCGGAGAGAATTTTTGTAATTTGCTATTGATGATACATACCAAATTTGGAGACAATCGAACTATAAATAAAAAAAAAGAACTTGATAAATCAATGTCAAGAACTAACATTGTGAGAAAATTGTATTTGAAATTATTTTTTCTGAGTGTCACCAGTATTTGAATGTTTTCTCTCACTCACGAAAACCTAGAAAAGAGTAGGATAGTACTTTGAAGCGTTATAAAACCGTGAGACGCTTTCAACTACTTCTTGTCGACCCTATTTCTACTGCCCCGGCTCCCCAATGCACATGTCGGATGGTACCTTTTTGAAAACAGGTGCACGGAATGTCACGTAATTTACGATCTAAGACAATATTCAGGACAGTTCGTCAAATGTAGATATTTTGGATAGAGTAAATTGTAATAATTACAATGATATATAGGTATTTTTTTATGCCCTTTTGAGAATGAGATGTTCTCTGCGTCCTTTTCCTTTAGGAATGTAAGATTGAACGATATTGAGATTTCTTAGGTTCGTACCAGTTCACAAATTGGTCCAATCATCAGTGTTCTATATGTTTCAACTCAAGTTCTTGAGATGACAAAACTGTTATATCATCCATGAAGTGTAAAGCTAAGTGCAGGCTCACCAACTACATCATGTATCCCCCACAAGCAGGCCGTTTCATTCAGTCCTTCCCAATTCCCAGAGGAGCATTCAGTACACCCTTCTAAGTGCTTTGTACTAAAACACTGGCAAGATCTTTCTCTAAAAGGGGTTGGGTACGCTTTCACACCTGTCCAGTGAGGAAATGAGAGAGAGATGACAATAGTGACATACCCTTTTTCTTAGAGTACAGCGTGGTGCAAAAAAAACAAACCACATGGGCATACACACCAGTACCAGGGTTTTGCATTTAACGTTGTCGTGATTACAAACCCACAATACTACTATAGTTTCACCACAACACCCCTACATATTATCTCTGTTGTCAATCACTATACTGATGAGAATAGAAGCACAATAGTAAGGGTATGATATCACTATTATCACATCGATGTTAAAACAGTCCCTAAATTTATTAGAAACGTCCGACTCAGAAAAGTCGACTTCACAGCTATCACAAACTCATTGACCCAACCTGGAAAAGTTTGAAATAACTGTGCTACTGCTACTTACTGTAGTATGACTTGATGAACTAAGCCAAAACTAATGCAATCAATTCTGTTGACAGAACGATCTTGCTCATGATTGCAGCTTGCTTGATGTGATTGCAGCATTTAGTAGACACCATAAACCACAATTCAAAATTTATTCTTTTATTTTTATATTCGCGGGCATAATGGAAAAGGGGCGTACCATTTGATACGCCTTTGTCACTCCTATGAACCAGAGACGTCTACTGGCCATAGGTATGTGATGTCAAAATAGCAAATTGACATCTTGAAACATAAGAGTTGAAATTTGAATTTAGAATTTGGGCGTATCATGAATATTAAAGAAATTTCATAATAGAATACAGGC
>JAXRKP010000195.1:167500-205000 GCA_037039925.1 Doris montereyensis | reverse complement strand
ACCAAACGCATACCTCTTATCCTTCCGTACCATCCGCACACACACCGTGTCATCAATATAGTCCGCAAGAACCTGCCTATTCTACACGCTAGTGACGAGACTAGACGTGTTTTCCCTTCCTTTCCTTTAATTGCCTTCAAGAGACACACTAGCCTTCAGGATATCCTTGTGCACAGTCGCCTCTCTACTGACTCCTCGCCGTCGGGCACAGTCCGATGTGGACGCACTAACTGCAAGACATGCCCCTTTGTAGACGGCTCCACAACCATTCAGTTCCCTAGACAGACCTGGACAGTGAATGGGCAATTCTCCTGCGCCTCTCGCAATGTTATTTATGCTATTCGCTGCAGTCATTGTGGAATGGCCTATATCGGAGAAACTGGCTTGCAACTCTCCAACAGATTTGGCCATCACAGGAGAGATATTGAATACTGCGAAAGCAAGCCGGTGCCTTTACATTTCAATAAACCAGGACATCGAGGAACCCATGACCTGAAAGTATGCATTCTCAGGTCATGTACTGGCGGTGCTGAGTCTAGGAAGTCTTTAGAGAACCGGCTTATAGTAAGATTGGGCACAATCAACCCTGACGGTATGAACGTCTTACACCAATTTATATAATTTTCTTTGAGTAACTCCCATAGTCGGGCACACGCTATTACTATCCCTGACCCTTCCCCATCCTCTACCCTACCCCATCCGCTCCCCCAACCACCCCCATGAAACTATCCCACCCTAACCCTGCCACCCCTCCACCCCTTCCTATCCCGGGCAAAGTTGGGTCCCTCTGGCAGTTCACACCCCGTGTGCCCGCCTATGGTAGCATACTCAATGGTAGGCATCTACATTTTTTACAAATTTTATTTTGTATTTTTATTTCTTTTACGTTCACCATTTACCGGAAGCATCTTGGCGCACAGTTTCTTACCATTACGGAATAGACCTTATGTTATCACCAAGGAAAAATAATTTGAGATTTTGATTCCTTGGATGGCATCAGCTAGTCCTAACTGGCATTTTTTGAAATTTCAGATAAGTTGTTTACTCTCCACCCTTATTACATCGATAAATTTGTAATTTATATACATTTCTTGCCTTCAGTGTAAATTTTTGTCTTGATTTATACTTGCTTTCATTCATTATCTATCATTTCTTCATTCTAGACCCAGTGAGATATAGATCTAATCTTACATTTATCCTATCATTTCTTCTTTCTAGACCCAGTGAGATATAGATCTAGTCTTACATTTATCCTATTTTTTCGTTCTTGTTTCCCATACTCACACGTCTCTCTCTCCTCTTTTTTTTCTCCCCTGCCTGTTTTTTTTTTTTTCTCTCTCTATCTCCTTCTCACCTTTTATTACTTACTTATTTTCATATTTTTATTTCATTCTAGATCTGAACCTTCCACTCTCGCTCTTTTTTCACACCCCCCCCCCTCCACTGCTACGTTTCTTAACATCACTGTCTTTTTCTTTCTTTCTTTCTCCTTTATGTTTTTATTCTGACATCACATTGTGTGATGCCGGAGGTATTACTTAGATCTAGATTCTAAATATTTCTCGTTTGTTGTCTGACGAAGGGTTATACCCGAAACGTCACTTGTTTGCTCTGTCTTTATTAGTGGAGTTGTCACTTATTGTCATATTTCGCCTATTATAGTGGATAGTGTTGTGATCTGCACAAGGGACATCCTTTTTGTAATAATACTTGGAAAAAACGTTTAACCACCGTCGGAGCTTGAGATCCACGACTAAAGTATATGGCTGAGAGGCTGACACCTTGCCTCTGGGCTACGAAGTCCCCTTCTCTCTCTGGGGGGGGGGGAGCCAGACAAACAGAGAGAGTGAGAGGATGATAGAGAGTGTGTGTTTGTGTAAGAGAGAGAGAGGGAGAGAGTGTGTTTGTATAAGAGAGAGAGAGAGGGAGAGAGTGTGTGTGTGTTTGTGTGTGTGTGTGAGAGAGAGAGAGAAGAGAGAGAGAGAGAGAGAGAGAGAGAGAGAGAGAGAGAGAGAGAGAGAGAGAGAGAGACACACACACACTTTTATGATTTCAAAGCAATCTCTGGATTACTTTCAAACTTTTAAGTTGACGTCTGTGGAGAGAAAATCATGACCATAGGGGCTAAACACTAAAATGAGAGTGAATGCACTCTTATTATGTCTTTAATTGTTGATTTAATTAGAACTTGCTAACATTTCAAAACAAAAACCAAAAATTCAAAAAGGCGTAACATGATTATTTTACAATGTAATTGAGAGACAGTTGAAAAACCAAGAGGCATATCTTATGATACGTCCCTCTCACTCCCTCTTTTCTCCAAAACTAAAGATGTATCATCAATTATAATTAAAATATTGAATTTATTGAAATGCTGTGAACGGCCAAATAAGTATTCTAGAAAAAAATCTTAGTTTTATGACTAATTTAATTACAATGAAATAAAAGTTTTTCGTCCCCCCTGAAAAGTTGCTATTTTATGATTCGCCCCTGTTCCATCACGCCCGCGATGCATAAAAGAATGTTTTGCTTACATAATGGAATGTAAACTTCTCAAGCAATGAACCAGAATAAGATGACAGTCACTTACAAAATAATTTGTAGATGAGAGCAAAACAATTCACAACTTCGATGTTTTGGTAAGCACAACAAAATTTATTTCCGTCAGAAATATATATTTTTTTAAATGATAAGGAAAGCAATATTAATACATCATGATACATATTTAATGCCCGGAGAAAGAACACCCCCCCCCTCTCCTAAAAAACAACACAATATCTCAAAACATCTCAAAACCCCATTGTGAAAATCTCTAATGCAGACATACTTCATATTCATAATCAGGCTTACACACTATAATATGTACTTTCATCCTACTCAGAGATTTGATTTAACTCCATCCACAACTGAGGTGATCTCATGGATTTTTTATAGTATTTTTTCTTTTTAAATTTTGTCTTGTAAACAGCCAAGGGTCTTAGACGTACACAGAGTGTTGTGATCTGCACAAGGGACCTCTTTTTTATCATCCGTCTCCCAAAGTTTTTAGCCCCAAAAAACTCAAGAATACTTTTCGTCAACTTGAACCGACGACTTTTGGGTTGATAGGTCGACATCTCTAGCCTCTGGATGACCGAGCCCCCCCCGAGTAGACCTAATATCTAAATATCTGATTCTGAACATAATGACATCATTATTGATTTTGAATTCCGTTGTTTTTTAATATTGAAATGTCTTACTTACTACACAAGTGTTCAATTTACCGATAAAAGAGACAATTTCTACGTGTCACATGATAGATCAACTTCAGATTGATCACACACACACTACCAATCAACTTTCAAAAAGGGAAATGTGTTTTAACTTGATTTATTTGGCTCTCTTGAATGTTCCCTTTGGCTTTTTCTTGTCCTTGCCTTTTGAAGTGCCCTCAGCCTAGAGGAAGAATAGAAATAAAACGTTTATAGAGCAAGTTTCTACACCAAGAGGTTAACATATATCATCATATCTTGGTTTCGTAACACTTGTATGTAAATATCGTTTTCCTCTTCCTTCAATACCTTAACAGAGGGAGTCCAGAATCAATAGTAAGTCAAGTTCCTTCCAAGGTCATTATGGCCCATAGAGCCGGAGCTTATCCCGATTTTGATAGCGTGAAGCGGAACAGGTGATAAATATCACCCTATGGACAGAATGCCAGTTTGACGCAGGTTTTTACTCCCAATCTAGTACTTGTGTGGGGAAAACACATGTTAAGCGTCTTTCCCAAGGAACACAATGTCAGTCTGACCTAGCTTTGCTAAGATTCGAACCAGAGACCTCATGATCCCCAGCTGCACTCGCCCACAGGTGAAAAGGTCTGAATAGAAAATCTGGTCAACTGCTTAAAATTTTGTCAGGTGGGAATAAGAGAATGGTAGACGCTACTAGAATTAGAAATTGTTGAAATCTACTATCAAACATTTGAAACAAGTTGAAATCTTGACTAACAAAATAAAACACACAACCCAGTAAAGTCATGTTTCAATAGTCCATACACCTCCATTTCGAGCAATTTATCAGGATTATTGAGACATCCGGATTATCGAATCGCCGTTCAAAGTGACACATTGTGAATCAGCGAAAAGGCTCAGAGCTTACAGTAATGTAGGCCTAGAGACACTCACTAGCGGCGATGCTTTGTGTCTGGGCCGACCGGATACTCACTTGCGTCTATCCGTTTACCTGGACAATGTGGCACACCAGTCAATTGGCTGTGACACTACGTTGCTAAATTGTATGGCTGAAGTTGAGTTAGGAAAGCCGAGTCGGGTGGCTTTGATGCACCGTCAGCGGACTGGTTAGACCACTTTGAACAGTTGAGTGTTCAGTTCATCGAAGCATAAATTCTCTACATTGTCGTAACTTGTTAAAAAATTAGGTGTTCGCATCCAGACTTCCGAATTTCCAGATTATCAGGTACAAATAAAGAAGAAAAAATATGTCCCCAGCTTATGGGTTTGGACTTTCGACACATCTGGATTACCAAAGTCCAGACTATCGAGTCGTGACTGTACTCTGAATATTTGCCAGAGTCCAGATTTAACACTTACGCCATCACCAGCCTATTTGAAGCCTTGTAACCTGTCTTTCCCCACTACCAATGCATTTGAACTAAAATGCGGAGATTATAAAAATATGTGATAACAGATACACACTGCCTACCTTCCGTTTAGTTGTTGACGCCGTTGAGGTTATGCTGAAAAAGGAATCCAACCTGCCCTGAGTGGAACCAGATTTGGCCTTTTGTAATTTCTTTATGCCGTTTCGATTCTCTCCTCACTAGAAGTGAAATTGGACAAGAAAAATTGAACACTTCTAATAATAATAATGATGATAACGAGCAGGATGGAAAGCACGAGAAACTAGGATGAAAAGCACGAGAAACTACGATGAAAATCAAGAGAAACTAATTTCTCCTGACAGCATGATATGGAGCAATGGAATGAGTAGAATTAAAGTATTTAAAGATAGAAGCAGAAACTGAGATTTTACCTAAAAGAAACAAGTAAGCAACAAACCTTAACACAAAAACAAAACAAATTATATTCCAATTCCAAGAAAACAGTATGTTCATAAACATTATTTACCTGAAACTCTTCTGGGTGACCATGAACTCCACAATGGCATTTTCATCTGGGTCAGTCCATTTGAGCTGGAGAGGAACAAGTACAATAAAAAGAATATTTCATGATAATAATACATATCGATGCCGTGACCACATACAATAATAATAATATTTAATGATAATACATATCGATTCTGCAACCCAGGGATGCCACCAGACGAAGTACAAAGCCTGAAAATATGCGTGATACACATATTTAATTCGAATCAACATTTAGTCCTCAATTATAAATGGTATATATTATTTAGCCGGGCAGTGGACAGGTAAGCACATGTACGGGGAGTAGATGATCCCGCCTCCACGAGTCTCCTGCTGCCTTGCAGGCAGGTCTTGGCTGACCAAAGGCTAAGGGAGTTAACCCTGAAAGAAAACCTGCTGCCTTGCAGGCCGGTCTTGACTGACCCAAGGCTAAGGGAGTTTACCCTGACAGAAAATAACAACCTGCTGCCTTGCAGGCTGGTCTTGAATGACTAAAGGCTAAGGGAGTTAACCATGACAGAAAATAACAAGGCCTGGTAGTTGTAGGGGCCTCAAGGTGGCAGCCCCACCATCTACCTAAGGTACAGTGGGCTTATCCTCTACTTATCCAAAACAACCTGATTCAAAGTAATACATACAATGATATACCCGGCTTGAACTTTGAAGACGACTCTGGAAAAGAACACGGACTGTGATTTTTGGAACATGGAATGTTAGGGCAATTAATGGAAAGGAGTTAGAATTAGCTGAAGAAATGGAAAAATTCAAAGTAGACATTTTGGCTATTACAGAAATAAAGCAAAAAGGACAAGGAATAGAAAATGTAGGACCAAATCATATTTTAATCCTCTAAGGAGTAGATGTCAAAGATAGAGCTAGAGCAGGAGTAGGCCTCATAATACATAAAAGGCAAGAAATGCTACTAGAAAGTTGGAAATTTGTAAGCCCACGGCTATTAGAGGTAAATATTAAACCAAAAGGAAGAGAAATTAAATTATTAATAGCTTATGGACTAAACGAAGATGCCCACAAAGAAGAAAAAGATATCTTCGAAAATTATTTACAAATAGCTGCAGAGAATCTCAAACACAAACAGGAAATAATAGTTTTAGAAGATTTAAACGCTAGAGTAGGCAACAATGTAGAAACACCAAGAGGAGTAATAGGTAAAGAAGGAGAGACAAAAACTTCTCCAAATGGAGAGAGACTAATAGATTTTTGCCTAAAGAATAACATGAAAATAGCTAACACATTTTTTCCTCATAAAGATATCCATAAATACACAAGAGTAAATGAATACAGATGTGAAAAGTCAATCATAGACTACATAATAGTTAGCAGCTCCCTTTTTACAGTACAATGGATGCTAGAGTAAGCAGAGGAGCTGAAATATTTAGTGATCATCACTTAGTGATAGCCAAAATGAGATTATTAACTGAAGAAAACAAACAGAAAAGGAAAGAGAAGAAAGCTACTAAACTCAAAATAAAAGAACTAAATAAACCAAAAGTAAAACAGATGTACCAATCCAGGATAAAAAGATCTGTCAGTGAAAGGCAGATGGATCTGAAGGAAAGCACAATAGAAGAAAAGTGGCAAATATATAAAGAAACACTCCTCAGTTGTACTGAAGAGGTCTGTGGTAGGAAACAAATTAAAGGAGATGGGAAAAGGACAGCATGGTGGAATGAGAATGTCAAGACTAAGATCAAAGAAAAGAAAGATGCCTGGAAGAAATACTTGCAAACAAAGAGACCAGAGGATAGGATAGATTAAGTGAGTAAAAGAACTATCGCCAAAGAGGAAGTTAGGAAAGCAAAACAGGAACAGTGGGAAGAGTTTGGACAAAGACTTCAAGAAAGATATCAAGGAAATCAAAAGCTGTTCTGGGGAGCAATGAAGAGCATGAGAAAAACCAAAGCATGCCCAATACAATAAATTAAGAACGCCAAAGGAGAAATAATGAAAGGAGACAGCCAAATCATGGAAACGTGGAGAAAGTATTTTCAACAATTACATAATCCCTCTAGAACATATGAAACAAGGAGTACAGATCAATTATTAAGAATAACAAGTAATGGAGATGAGACAGCTGAAGATGTAGATATCTCAATGGAAGAACTTCAAACAGCTATAAGAAAAGTGAAATTAGGAAAAGCCCCAGGAGCAGATCAAGTTTATCTAGAAATGATTAAAAACCAAGGGAGAGAGGCAGACAAACTACTACATGCAATACGTCAACAAGCATGGAAGTCCAAACAGGTACCAGACGACTGGAAAAAGGGAACGGTAGTACCAATACATAAGAAAGGATCAACCATGGAATGCTCAAACTATAGAGGGATATCACTACTTAGCGTACCAGGAAAAGTGTATGCCAGGATTCTGGAAATGAGACTAAGGAAAAGAGTAGAGGATCAGATTGAAGAACACCAGAGTGGATTTAGACCAGGAAGAAGTGTACAAGATCACATATTTACAATTAGACAAATAACAGAAAAATTCCTTGAGAGAAACATTGACTTGCACCTGTGTTTTATTGACTTAGTAAAGGCATTTGACACTGTGAGGAGGGACGAACTATGGCATTCCTTAAAAGAACACAACGTAGAGCAAAATTTAATAGAAGCCATTAAAAGTTTTTACAATAAACCAACATGTGCAGTGAGAGTACCTGGAAATGTATCTGAAGAATTTGATGTAGATATAGGAGTAAGACAGGGTTGTATCCTAAGTCCTCTTTTGTTTATCACATTTAAGGATTCAGTCGCAAAGGCATCCTCAAAAATGAAGAAAATGACTGTAGGTATGTGGAAGCTCAAACCAGTAAATGTATCAATGCTTTCATTTGTTGATGATTTAGTTTTGTTTGGAAAATCAGAAAGGGACCTCCAGTCAAATATCAACATACTGAATAATGAACTAAATAAAAAGGAATGAGAGTAAATGCAAAGAAAACCAAAACAATGCTAGTAACTAGGGAAGCTAAAAAAAAATCTTAAATTAGGCAATGAGAATTTAGAACAAGTTCAAAGCTACAATTACTTAGGAGTAATGATTAAGTCAGAGGGAAAACTAAGAGAAGAAATCAGCCAGAGAATCAAAAAGGCAAGCACAATATATAATCATCTAGGAAAGGCATTTGTAGGTAAGCAAGAATTGGCGTTTTATCGGAAGTGTACGACATATGTCGCAGTTGGCAATCAAAGTGTTAAGGATGGGGGTGGGTCCTGAGGGCATTTTTTTAGTTTGAAGAAATACACAATTTTAAACTTCATAAATGAGTTTAGCATGGCGAAATTAGAAAAACAAATTTGAAAGTCATTTTTGAAAGTTTAGTTGCAATGGAAACCACGCCATTTTGAATTTCTGGTGCAAAACTAGGTCAATTTTGGCAATTTTCAAAAACTAAGTCCTACAGTTTTTATTTTAGAGGTTTATAATTTTGCACACAGAAACTTCACACCAATATCCTGAATCTCTCGTATTGTTTTTGTGATATATTGCATACTTTTCTTTTTACAAATTTTACAGAATTGTATTTTACAGAATTGGTGCTTCAAGGAAACCAATTCTCTCAAATTTCCAACAAAAATCATGAATTTCTCGGAAAGTACACAAGATATAAAAATCTGATACACGAAAGTCTCTTTGTAATGATTCAAAGCAGTCGTATGCCAAATTTCAAGCGAACCCGTTGAAAATTGTAGGATTACTTAGCAAAAAAGGCCAAAAAGTCAATTATGAGAAAATTGTATTAAAAACTCTTTTCCCCCGTTTTTTAAAATGTTTTTTCACATACAAATACAAAACTAGATATGCTTTGAAACGTCATAAAACCATGAGAGGGCTCTGAACTACTGCTTATCGACCCTGTTTCAAATGCCCCAGCTCCCTTATACTCATTTTGGACAGCATTTTTCAATAGGTGAGCGAAATGTCACGTATTTTCCTGACGAACTAAGGCACTAGTGAATAAATTTGGTCAAATGTACATTTTAATGATAGATTGCAATGTGTTGATTAAAATGAGAACCAACTTGATATACTTTAGACAAAATTAGTGGCTTTTATGATTCAAACGATGTGTTGAAAGTTGGGCCGGTAGCATATCTAAAAAAATCTTAAAAATTAAAAGAATCGTTACTGAGCTCATCTTATCAATGTGAAGGGAATGAATGGCTGTGTTCAATAATACAATAAACTAGATATGTACGATTTTGGGCAAAAATGGCCTTCTCAGGACCCCCCCCCCCAAAGCAATAAATACGATTTCCCACATTTACCTCAACCTCTTCTCCTTGTTTAACATCTGGCTCTTGAAATAAATGTCTTGCCTCCTGAAGTACAAAAAATAAAATAATAATTAAAACATCAATATATAAAAATGAAGCTAAAAAATCTTATCAATGATACTCCATGAGATATTTCATGCTCTAAATAAATGACTGATAAAAATATCAAAAATATTTTTCTTCAATACCCTTTAAATGGATGCTATGTCACTTTCTCATCCCACAAAGAAAAACAATATAACGTTAGATAAGCCGTTTGTAAAAAAAATGTGGTCGTCAATTTCCTAAAAAAAAAAATTTTTAAATTTTTTGTATAAGTGTAAGCCATCAGATGACTTATTTCCTGACTGATGAAAAAAGCATCCTCACTAAAACATAAAAGCAAATCTGATCAAAATATAAATAAATTCCAGAGTCATACATAGAATCCCCCCCCCCCCCCATCACAAAAAAGAAAAATAAACCAAACAAAAACCCTAAAACGACATTTGTTGGAACAAAGCATTTAGCACTAACATGACTACAAATACTACAAAATTTCTTGATTCTAGTAACCATTTAGAACAATGAAGAGCATGAGTACAAAATACGATCATGCCATACATACCACATAGCCAAGGGCTTTGTGAAAGCAACTCTTTAAAACAAACAACTGCAGCGGGATGGAATACATTAGCCATAGCAATCTTTCACACATCAATTTCAATGTATTAGTAGCGAAAACATATATGCATAGATCATAGAGCCATGTAATACGACCATGTCGAATAACTCACTTTGTACATCCAATTTTCAGGAATGGTGTATTTCTGAGGACATTAAAGGAATATTTAACATTACATAATTAGTTGAATTAAGATAATACATTTATCAAAGTGACAATTACCCAGACACTACGAGGTAAAATGGGTTCGTTTGTTTGATTAAATTTACCTCATCACCATATGCAGCGATCTCAATGTGAATTAAGAGGAAACAGCAAGATGAAAGAGAAGTAAAAGTGAAATAGTGAAAGGAAAACAGAAAACATACCAGAAGCACCCATCATGGCAAAATTGGAATGATGAAAAAATATATTCATACATAACAAAAATATGTTTGTGAGGCAAATCTGGTAAGAGAATAAAATCAAGTAAACAGCTTGGACACTCTTTTACCTCATCATAAACTTGATTATTATCTCCTCTTTACATCAAGCATTACCCTTATAATAATGCTACAAAAAGTCACATTTTCTGGTACACGGTATGCAGCCAATTTTTATTATTATTAATGAATAACTTGCATCGCGCCACTTCAGCCTTCATATAAACTTATAAAATCAAAAGAGCAGAGTATATGTGAAGTTGTATTGGAATTTCAACCACATCTGAAGGGAAGAGATTTTAAACACCTGTCATCCCTTCTTACCTCAAGAATGTTGTTATCAGTAGGTTTAAAGAAACATTATGAAAACGGTAAACGGTGATTATGGATGAAAAAATAGTGCAATGAAAAGTCAAACAATTGACAAAACTGGAGAGATGCCTTCACACAAAATACACTATAATAGGGAACAGAAACATACTTAGTGAATTGAATGAAAGAATACACAACCAAAGCAAATATGACAACCTTTAAATTTGGTTTGATCTGTTAAGCGTTTGAATTTTTTAACCTATTTATGTAATAATTTTATTGGAAATTGATATAAAAGATTTTAATAAAAGGATCTAATGAAAATTTTTTCTTGAATATGAATGGAGAGATATGTGCTAAAAACAAGCAACCCTGCAAACAACAATATAAGGCAACAATTCACTTAGAGAGGCATGGGACTCAATTGACATTTTGTCCAGAGTTTTCATCCTTAAATGGGCACAGAGGTCCCCTATTAATAATTGTAATCCATGTTCTAACAGTTTTTGTAGCATTTCTCATCTTTAACATACCCCATACATTATATGTTGATTTCCAGTTTGTTATACTAGTGAGTTTAACAATCTCACCAATTTTACGACAAAAATACAATTCAAAGTTTTTACAGATGCTGATTTTGTTTATGGCACAGCTGTCAACCTTTTCAAATCGAAAACCATTCTGACTGCGTGAAATCATTCCAACTTGCACAACACCCTGTAACACCCTAAAAATCATTGATTATTTAACTTGATGTAAACAACAACAAAATCTGCTGATTGCTGGCCTTTCTGGCAAAGAGTGCTGGTAGCATTGGGACCTCAGAATGGTGTTTTACTCCAATCTCTGCCGTTGTTTCAGGATTTCTATTAAACCAAAGTTACAAATAACCTGTATACATATACTTTTTACGGTAAATACAGACTCATGGACTCAAAATGAAAAGATCATACTTAATACGTTTTCTACATACTGGTTGGCAGCTATGCTATGGTGAAAATAAAAAGAAATATATTGCATAAATAAAATACCTTTGTATCAATGTTTTTCAATATTTCATCAATCGACCTGTATTGTTTTATTAGTTCCATGGCCCGTTTAGGTCCAATACCACGGATAGATTCACAATAGTCGCAGCCAAGGAGGATGCACAGGTCAATGAACTGTCAAAAATAGAAATTACAGAAAATAAACGAATCAATCAATTGCTGACTCGAAGTTTACATTGCATGTTCAGGATTATCACCAAAGGTACAATGCTTGGCCTAGTAAATTTAAGGTTAAAAATTGAGCTTTCCTGACTTTATTACTCTATTCTGGCTGTTTAAAAATACCACAAATGTAATTTTTGTTTGATTTAATTTTTTTTAATCATATCTATATTTCTCATTTCAGGATAGAGAAATCAAACATAGAGTGCATTTTTTTAGGCAGAGAAAAATGTGCTTTACTTAATAGGAACAAAATAAATAAATGAACAAAGGAATGAGAAAGGAAAGAAAGAGAGCAGAAAAAGCAGTTTAAAAAAGAACAGAAAACAAAGAATACGAAACAATAACAAGTAACAAAATACCAAAAATACAACAAAATAAAATCCACTCATTAAAAGAAAATGGTGTAAAAAGTGTTTTTACCTCATCCTGACTAAGGTTTAATTCATCTAAAATTCTTTTCAGATGAAATTCTTTGATTGGCATTTTCCTGCAGGAAAACAGATGGAAAATGTATAAAATTTAGCTGAGCATTTACAAAAAACAAAACACATACAATTCTATGACCACTGCATCTGAAATAAAAAATCATACTTAAAACTTGTTAATCAAAAATAATCACTCATAACTAATGTTTGTTTTTTTCGTTAAAATCTACTCCTCCACCATAATATGTTGTGATCTCAAGGCGAATTAATAGGAAACAGCAAGATGAAAGATAAGAGAAAGAGTGAAAGGAAAGAAGTAGGACTTGCAAGTAGTACCCGCCAACCACCCACTCATAACTAAAGATAAGACTGAAATTTTAGAGTCAGTCATTAAACGACAGTCAAAATGGATGCCAGTGTTTTGCCATAATCAGTGATTGCGTGAGCCGGTAATTGCTGCTCTTTAACCAATTTAAATGAGGAAATATAATGCAAAATCAACAACAAACAAAAACTCATTGGTGTATCCTACCAGAAGACCTTCTTAGACATGAACAGCTCAAACCGCAGTAGAGAAAAATTTGCTTCATTTTTGCGAAACGCAATCTTTTTAGGAGTAAAATCACTCTGGCCAACGGCCATCACATGAGGGACCCATACATATAGCAGTTAACCGTTGGACACATGCATATAGCTGTTAACCTTTTCAAATAAAAAAACACTCTAACCATGCAGACTAATTTGAATTTGCATGACGTTCTGAAATCATTGATAATTAAACTGACTTAGCTGAAGTGATTTTTTTTTACTTTTGAGTTTAGATTTTTGTTTTAAGTATGTACATGAGTAACTGTCAAAATACAGTCATGCTATATCATTGAAAAGTTTGTAACGTCCTTGGTTGCCATAGAAACGACCGCCATCATGAATTTTGACTCAATTCTCAAAATCTATCTCCTCTTTTAGTTGTCTTTTCCATTCAATATCTAAAGAGTGACGTTGGGTATTTTCGATATTTTAGGTAGTTCTTTTATAATGAAATTTTGAAAATACTATATATCGTGCATACAAAAACGGCATTCTTATTACAAAAAAAATATTCTCAAAAATAAAACCTGACGTCATTCTATTAACATTGATAACAGGAACCTGTGTGCCAAATATAATACAAATCCATTTGGTAAATGGTGGAGGAGATAGAATTTTAGTGTAGAAAAACTACATTTCAAGAAAAATGCAAGTAAAAAAATCAATTGAAAATAACACAAAACAAATGCTTCAGACGGGTTTCCATTGTTGTAGCAGTCCCCTTACTCTTTTGACAGTCTCTGGCATTATAACGTATGTAAATAGAATATTAAATCTAGGTTTAGATGTGCACTGTTGTGAAAACAGACGTCAAAATGATCAGTTTTTTGTTTTTTCCTCTATATCCACGCCTCTTATATCACACAGCGATGGGAGACGTGTCCATCGGTGTCAGCAAAATGAGGTCAAGTCGTGTGTTGCCACATTCGGCAATTAACCGCCAATATACGGGTTTTTACTGCCATTTTCTGAGTAATGTTAGAGTTAGAGTAATTTACGTCAAAATTTTGATTGTTTTTACCTACCCTCGCCTACAAAATATTTTGTAAAAAATATTATACATCATATGGACATTTTTCTGCCATGAAGTTGTAGATAAATGATCGTTCTACCCGATTATGCAAAGAACAGAAAATAACCTTTTGGTCCAAACCTCACCAGTCCAGTTGCCCCCCTCCCCTTAAATGCCCCGTACATCTTAATACAATCATGTAAAGCATGCACCTTTTATCCGGCAAGCTCATTACCCTCTTTCCCCCGACTTTAACTTGGTGAATCCAAAAGCAACAAAAACAAACCCAACGAAAACTGAAGAAATTCAGTGAAAATATAGTAGCCATTTTCATGGCAAACCCCCCCCCCCCCCAATTTGAATATATAATATGCTCTATCTCTGTGATCACCGCGCAATAAAAAATCTTGATCTTCCACACCGTTTTAGAGTAGCAGCCTCAGTATCACAATGGGATTTTTAAATTTATCACAAACAGCTTTTAATAATTCATTTACAACCACCCTTCCATACAATTTATGCCAGTCGACCAAGGGGCCTCAACTTATCATTGCTTCAAAAATATTCATCACCTGGCTTCACTGAATGTCAGATGACGTAAAACAACATTGGAGCCAAAGGTCAGGGCGTCCATGTCCTCTGTTCCAGTGGCAAAAACTTTACCGCCTTCACAAGTGCTGCACATTGCGCTTCCGCCTCACATGGTGCCTGTAACAATGATATTACAACAAAACAATAAAATTATGAGAAATTTAATTAAACATATCCATGGTGTCTGGAACACACCGGCCAAGTCAAAAGGACTCATATTTTTTCAGGAGAGACAAATTTTTTTTAACAATTCTCTTGAAAATGAAAATATTTTGCACACATGAGAAAGATGGGATGTTTGTTACAATGGGCTAATTATTTTTTGACATAAAATTAATTCAATATAACTTCCTGGACTTGATTGTTTTGAGATATAAGAAATTGAAGCACTCAGCCATTTGTATCTTGACCGACCCATTCAGTTGAAAACTGACTTGACTGTTTAATGCCGATATGAAAAATAAAAGCTCAACTTAACTGATTGATCAAACGTAATTTTGCAGCATTTCGATAAGATAATGTCTTCTGCTATTTTTACACAGTGTAGTTTTAGATTCTGTTAAAATGAATAGCTGTGTTTTCTTAAAATGGGAAATGTCGGACTTGGCCGGTTTGTGCCCGACACATCCGATATACATCAATGCTTATAAACGCTTGACATAATACTAATGATAGTAATAGAATGTCAAGCAATTAAAGAAACACTGGAGAGAAAAAAAGAAGAAATAAAAGCAATACAAAATAAACTAATTTCAAGACTCATACTAACTCTAGTTCTTCAACAAAAAATGAAACAAGAGTCGTAAGCTCTTGATTACAATATTAATAACAATAATCTAAACGATATTTATGTTTCTAATACCAAGTACAAAAAGAACAATTTATATATATATAAAACTGAATGTCTCTCTTTGACCGCTTATAACTCAGGAACCACTGCCCCCACAACCTCCATATTTCGCATTTAGATTTCAAATAGCCTACTTACGTTCTTATCGAATAAACTCTTGGATCAAATCAGTATTTTAATTGATTGAAAAAAGATTGGTTTTTGCTTTGCCTGCGATCCATGAAAGTTTTTATTGTTACTAGATCTAATTCCTCTATTTTCAGTCATTACTATAAAAACCCGGCATAACTTCAGTATCGAGTACCATGTAAAATGCCCACGTAACTTCAATATCGAGTGTTAATTTGATCTAATAATCGTACTTGATATCGCATCACCCGTAACCAATACAATAGTTTCTTAGTCAAAGTGCAAGAGACCCAGCTTTAAAATGAAGAGAAATTATAATCCAAAATTATTGATGGGCATGCTTGTATGTATGTATGTATGTATGTATGTATATGTATATGTATATGTATGTATGTATGTATGTATGTATGTATATGTATATATATATATATATATATATATATATATATATATATATATATATATATATATATATATATATATATATATATATATATATATATATATATATATATATAAATACAGTTCAAGTTTTAGATACCATTTTATGGATTTGTAGTAAAAATTTAATGAAGAAGTAAGATTCCCTTTTAAACTTCTTTGCCTTAAGCATGATTACCCTCAGTTCAGATGTGTATTAGGCGTGAACTGTACAATTCCAACTTTTAAATTATTGAACCTTTGTAAGTGGTGGCTTAGTTGAGTGAAAATTCAATCCAAACACAGGGAAACAATGAAATTTTCCTGAATCAAATGTCACATCTGGTAAAAAAATTCCCCAAATGGAAATGAACTTGGAAGTCATTTGGAACAGACAGGCACAATATGATTACTCTACGTGCCCTGGCCACAGACCCTTTGACGACACAGGATTAATAACGCAGAATTATATGATTCCACAACAGCATTAGATCATCTATATTTAATTTTGTTTAATTGGAATTTACCCTGTGCACAGTATGCGTGACCTCAGGGTGAATTGAGAAAAATCAGAAAGATGAGAGACAAGAGGGAAAGAGTGAAAGGAAAGTAGTAATAGGACCTACTAGATGCATCAGTCAACTGCCCACAATCATCTATGAGCGACATGATTTCTTGATTACCTCCTTTCCTTACCTCTACAAATGGGACTCCCATCAAAGACAGCAGTTTCTTGCATTCTTCATTATGCTCTTTTGTGACTTTCACAAGACGGCGACTGAACTTCTCTGCATTTTCTTCGTCTCCTAGAGAGCAAGTATTGTGTATCATTTCAAATTATGAGGAATACATGGTGGAAAGAACTGGAGAGAGAGAGAGAGAGAGAGAGAGAGAGAGAGAGAGAGAGAGAGAGAGAGAGAGAGAGAGAGAGAGAGAGAGAGAGAAAGAGAGAGAGAGAGAGAGAGAGAGAGAGAGAGAGAAGAGAGAGAGAGAGAGAGAGAGAGAGAGAGAGAGAGAGAGAGTGTGTGTGTTTCCTTCAAGGCCATTATGACCCACAGAGCCGGAGCTTATCCTGACTTCTATAGCATGAAGCAGAACACAGGTAGTAATAATCACCCCCTGGACAGGACACAGGTCTTTACTCACAACTTAGTGCTTATACGCATTTGCACCTGAGTGGAGTGGGGGGATGTTACTTAAGTGTCTTTCCAACGGAGCACCACGTCGGACCCAGCTTTACTAGGATTCTAACCAAGGACCTCATTTTCCCAAATCTGGCCGCCTAACCACTTGACCACCACTCCACAGAGACAGAGAGAGACAGACACAGAGAGGTTTTCCTCTTCTTTTCTCTAAGAGGCCAGCAAAGTCATGAAATTAATTGAGTGAAGAATTATGTTTAACATCCTCAATTTCTTAGCTAAATTACAGTACAAACTACAAACCTGCTTCTTCTGCCTTCTCAAGCTCCTTTTGAGCCTCTTCTCTTCTTTCTTTCCTCTTTGCTAACTGAAAGGGAAAGAAAAATAAATCCCATTTAAACCTTTATCTTTAACAGTTCTGTTTTTATTTGAAACACACACATGACAACCAACCAATTGCTTTTGTCAAAAACGATTCAATAAAAAATAAACCATCAATACTACAAAATCTGATAACGAGAATTTATGTCTGGGATCCTACCAGTAAAATATGACAAGATAGATAGAGTAAGTAATTCACTGGTCATACCATGATCTAGTTATATGAATAGTAATAGTAGTAGTAGTATTAAAAAGAGCAGGAATGGTGAGTTACGTTTCATTGAAATATATCCTCTCCATCATACGTCGTGATCTCAGGATGAATTAGAAGAAAGGAGCAAGACGAAAGGCATGCAAAAACGTGAAAGGAAAGTAATTGTCATCCTAGTAGTAGTCGCATTATAGTAGTAAAAACATATTCATATTATTATTTAAACTTATTACTACTACCGGTACCTTTTATATTATTATCACCTTTGTTATAATTATAGAATTAATTACAATAATCATAATAACAATAATAAAAACAACAAAAATAATAATTATATAACAATGGAAAAAAACCAACCATAATAACAGAAGCCACAACTCTGCGCTGAACTAATAGATCGAATAATTGACATTCATCTTAAAGAATACACATATATGATATCTGAATAGTAAGGACCTTGAAACCAGAAGTTTAGGATGAGAAGGACAAGTGCCATCCATAAATATATCCTATCATTTCAAGATCATATTACTTGACCAAGCGAGGGAAAGGAAATGATCTTAAAGGGCTAATCAGTGCTAGCAAAATATCTTTTATCGTAGTAAGCACATTAATCTACCTCTCCAGATTTCATTTCTGGTGGCTTGCCATCAAACACATAGACAGGCTTTATACCGTGGTCCATCATGCGAATGGTGCGATAGAACATCCCCATCAAGTGGCTGTCGACACAGAAAAAATAAAATAAGGATAATAAAAATCTTTAATTTATGAGCCTACATGAGATAGATTACGGTCATCACCATTAAGTGACTGTCGACACAGAAAAGATAAAATAGGGATATTAAAAATCTTTAATCTATGAGCCTACGTGTGATAGATCATCCCCATCAAGTGGCTGTTGACACAGAAAAGATAAAATAGGGATAATAAAAATCTTTAATCTATGAGCCTACATGAGATAGATTACGGTCATCACCATTAAGTGACTGTTGACACAGAAAAGATAAAATAGGGATATTAAAAATCTTTAATCTATGAGCCTATGTGCGATAGATCATCCCCATCAAGTGGCTGTCGACACAGAAAAGATCAAATAGGGATAATAAAAATCTTTAATCTATGAGCGTACATTACGTACGATAGATCATCCCCATAAAGTGGCTGTCAACACAGTAAAGATAAAATAGGGATATAATGTAATAAAAAAATCTTTAATCTATCAGCCTACATGCGACAGATCATCCCCATCGATTGGTTGTCGGCACAGAAAAGATAAAATAGGCATAATAAAAATCTTTAATCTATGAGCCTATGTGCGATAGATCATCCCCATCAAGTGGCTGTCGACACAGAAAAGATCAAATAGGGATAATAAAAATCTTTAATCTATGAGCGTACGTGAGATAGATCATCCCCATCAAGTGACTGTCAACACAGAAAAGATAAAATAGGGATACAATGTAATAAAAAAAAATCTTTAATCTATCAGCCTACATGCAACAGATCATCCCCATCGATTGGTTGTCGGCACAGAAAAGATAAAATAGGGATAATAAAAATCTTTAATCTATGAGCCTATGTGCGATAGATCATCCCCGTCAAGTGGCTGTCGACACAGAAAAGATCAAATAGGGATACAATGTAATAATAATCTTTAATCTATGAACCTAAGTGAGATATATCATTCCCATCAAGTGGCTGTCGACGCAGAAAAGATCAAATAGGGATACAATGTAATAATAATCTTTAATCTATGAGCCTACGTGAGATAGATCATCCCCTTCAAGTGGCTGTCGACACACAAAAGATCAAATAAGGATAATAAAAATCTTTAATCTATGAGCCTACGTGAGATAGATCATTCCCATTAAGTGGCTGTCGACATAGAAAAGATAAAATAGGGATAATAAAAATCTTTAATCTATGAGCCTACGTGAGATAGATCATCCCCATCAAGTGGCTGTCGACACAGAAAAGATCAAATAGGAATAATAAAAAATCTTTAATATATGAGTCTTAATCTACAATGCTCGATACTATATACATTCATGACTAAAATGCAACCAGGTCATAGATTCACAGGAGGGAGTGTGATGTTGAGATATGGTGCATCTCTTGCTTTCTTTCTTGTTCCATTGAAATTTACCCCATCCACCATTGGGGTGGTCTCAGGGTGAATTAAGAGGAAAAAGCGAAATGAAAGATAAGTGAAAGAAGGAAGGGAAAGAAATAGAACCTACCCTCACCACCCGCCCGTGCATCTCTTGCAAACCAAGTTAAAATCCCAGCATTTCAGTCAATATAAACGTAATCAAATATTTCTAGCTACGGCTATAGAGGGAAGTACTTGAGGCAAATCAACTACCTGTGTCCTCGGCTGGCTGGATCAAACACCTTACTAGTGTGACTAGTGACAATAAAAGATTGGAAGAAAAACTCTCAGGTTTGAAAATTATGTTGTGACACGGTGCACATCAAAGATCCCTTAGCGTTCAAAGGAGCTGTCAAGGAAACACACTCGAAAAATATTTAGTCCGAAAATCCTGAGTTCGAAAGATTTACCAAGTCCTGATTTTTTCTCAACTAATAAATTTCACCCCAAAACCCGAAATTTCTATAGTTTAACAATTTTTTTACCCCAGTCCGAAACAATTTCTGTTCCCCTGATGATCTATTTTCCCTCGGATCAAGCCAGAATAACCCAAACATAGAATAATAGAAGCACAAAGTAAACTTAAAAATAGGCGTTCTTGAGAACAGAGAATACATATAATACCATTATTATACAGCAGTCTCCGCCAAATTACACACCGCCAAAATGCATGATTCACCATAGTACACGATTTTTTTCATGTAACCGGATTTTACGACATTAATTACCTCAAAATTGAACAGCTGGCTTAACTTTGCCAAAATGCAACAAGTCTAATTTGTTGCATTCAAAGAGTCAATTCCTGTGAAAAATAAACTTGATAACCTCTTCTTGCCTCATCACAATGACAAAATCTGAGACAGGTCTTGTGTCATTTTCCATGCTCAGGCCTTATGTACCTCCTGGCACAGAGAGAGTTCTTCTTCTTCTTCCTTTTTTTAGCTTGCTGGGAAGCATTTTTATAGACCATCAGCAAACAATCTCTAATTCTTTTCTCCATATATTTCCATGTTTGCCCTGTCTTCTTAATCCCCCCCCCCCCTTCAGTTCTCTTCTCCATGTAGCTCTGTGGGTTCCATGTTAGGATCTGTCTTGTTATTGTGTCGGTCAAATGTCAAGTCAGTGCTAACATATGGCTCAGAAATATGGAGAACCACAAAACTACCCTACAAAAAATATAATCATTCATAAATAAATGAGGATAATTGTCAAAATATTCTGGCCCAAAGTTATCTCAAACACACATCTATGGGAAAGAACTGGACAAGTATCAGCTGAAAAAAATTAAAACAAAAGAAATGGATGTGAATAGGACACAGAGAGTCAATGTAAGGTTATTCGAATTTCAATTCCATTTAAGTTTTGAAGGCAAAAACCAAAACTAACGGAATTGAATCAAAGCAATGTCTATTCCATACCTTGTAGTTTCTCCTTCTTCATTGGTTAATTGAGAACCATCTTGTCGTACAGCGATCAAAAACTGGTAAATACACATCGATGCATCAACAGCCACCTTTCTCCCTGGATTAAGAGAGAAAATATTATTCATTACAACTAGTTTCTAACAAATCATGATACAGTAATAGTTAACGATCATGAAACCAGCCATAAGTCAAAATTTTCAAAATTGAATTTTTTTGTTCATAAATATATCTTGATCTACCAATACTACCATTTAAACTACAAACCACTATTTTGAATGCAAAGCATTAAAAATGTGACGTTAAGTTTTCGGACACGTCAATCTGCTATCATGCATTGGTCCATACGGCTCAGTGGCTTGTGTCTGATCTCATGATGCTGAGGAAAGCTAAGCCTAGCCTTCAACCTGCCACATGGCCATGTGCATTACCGTCTCTGCCTATTTTGTCACATTGAATAGGCCTGTATGCAATACTGCAAATGGAACTTTGGGTCTAATCATGTAGCTGCTGATGTAAGGGACAGACAGACATACATACGGACAGACAGAAAGACACACAGAGACTGAGAAAAAAGAGAGAAAGAATATTGAGTGACAGTGAGAGGAGGTAAACAAATGGACTGATATATGAGAGAGAGGGCTCAAGATAGAGAGTGAAAGATAATGAGATAGATAGATAGTGAGAGAGAGAGAGAGAGAGAGAGAGAGAGAGAGAGAGAGAGAGAGAGAGAGAGAGAGAGAGAGAGAGAAAGAGAGAGAGAGAGAGTGAGCGAAACAAAGAGAAAGTAAGATAGAGACAGAGTGAGAGGTGGGCAGAGAGAAAGTGAGAGAGATGAGAGGGTGAGAGATAAAAGAGAGTGAGAGACAGTGTCAATTGCAGATGGTGTGGCTAAAGTGGTGATAGGAAAGTCGGGTTGAGTGGCTTTGATCGATGGACCGTTAGCTGAGTGTTCAGTGTATCGATGTATAAACTCTCCTTATTGTGGAAACTTGTTCCAAAATTAGGTGTTCGGATCCGGAATCCTGCATTTCCAGATTATCACCAATATCGGGTACAGAAAATGAAAATAAACCTGTGCCAAGCTCATATCTGTTTAGATTCGAGACATCCAGATAATCCGAGTCCGGACGATTGAGATGTGACTGTATCTAGATCTATACTCTAGCTCTAAATCCAGATACAATGGGGAATAGTGCTGGTTTTGAGTGTGGGTAGATCTATCTCTAATCTCCAACTAGATCTATAAAGACTATTATATAATTGTTTGTCTCACCAAAGAAATTCTTGATCTCATTTTCTTTCATTGATGATGGTGCAAAGTCTCCCAGAAGTTTCGAAAGACCATGAATACCCATGATTCTCGAATATAACGATACGTCTCGTCTACAATTAGGTTGTATGGCTAATACATGAAAAAGAAATGAAAATCAAATCGTCAGAACCTGAGTCATGCGTTAGGCTACTAGATCTAGATCTAGAAACTAGACTATAACAAGCAAAGGGAAGAAAAAATACCAAAGCCTAAAGACTAACATTAATTCGTTTCAATATTGCGATTTTTAGGCCACTGACAATCAATTGAACGAGAGGCTTGATGGGCTTTTTTTGTATAATTTGAATTAAAAGTAAATAAAAAGGTTAACTTTATTCTTCTTTTACTCTTCAGTACGGCACAAAATCAAAATAAGCATTAAATCAAGGGTAGACAAAAAGTTACGATAGAGTAATCGAACTTATGATTTCCCGCGCTAAGGACGTGTTTCCACTTTCTACATAAGCTTAACAAAAATTGTCATATTCAAACGGGCCGTGGGACACGGAGGTCTGTGCATTTACTTATCTTCTGCGGGTGTAAACCAGTCAATGAGTTTTTTTATTGCCATTAATTTGTTTATCGGAATAAGCGTTGTTGTTTAAAGTGGAGTATACGTACCTATGTATGTATGTATGTATGGTAATATGTCATATGATGAAAGATTGAAATTTCTTCGACTCTGCTTTTTGAAATATACTCGCGGACAAAGTAAACACTCCTATTTTCGTAAGTTGTGAGCAAAGTACTGAATCAATTATACTGAAGTTATACATATTGATGTTTCATTAATTTTATACGCGGCTTTCCGTCTTGCCAAAGTTGAGAAAGAGGTGTTTAATTGTATGCATCCCATTTTCAAAAATTGCACAGGCTCATCAATCATTAAATGTTTGTAGTGCGCGTGCCCCTCTGCATTGCTGGATACAAGACATCTCGGTCGATTTTTTGCGATTAGACACGTGGTTTGTCTTTGTGAAACGTTAATTCAGTCTTCAATTAATGCATCTGTGCATGGTAACTCGGAGAATACTGTTTTCAGTATTCTAAACTGGGGCTCCAGAAGGAAAATGAGATTGCTAAAGAAAATTGAACGATGACGTTCTGTAAGTGTGGAATAGTAGATCGGCATTTTTTAGAATGTATCGAAGGCTGGTGCATGTTCCAAGATTTCCTTCAACCTCTTGGTCGGTTTGGCTAACATTGTGCTTTCTGTTGCGTAAATGAGTTTTTAATGTTTTTGTCGCTGAGAAGTGACGCTTGGATGCCCTGATCTCGTAAGATTTTCAACACTTGCATGCATATTCCAATTTCTTCACAGTTTTGAATGGTTGTTGGACAACATTCAAATTGTCTCGCTATATCTTTAACACCAACTCCTACATCAAACATGTCAATAGCTCGACATCGATCAGTAATAATAGCGAAATGCGCCATATTGTTAAAAAAAACCCCGTAAAATCAAAAATGTATAACTTACAGTAAACAAGGTTACTGGCTTATGATCAGAAGTGAGCTATAGTTTCAAATGGAAACAAGAAAACTGATCGGGGAGGAGGGGGGGTGATCTAGGTAACGTGTGGTCATTTGACACACTTCAGACATTACCAGCAGTATTTCTTTAACATGTATAATGATAGACATGAAATCTTTCGAAGAACATAAGGTTTCAAAGAATTTATTTTCTTTTGTCAGTGATAATACGCAAGAAAACTGGGGAATCTTATCCTATTGTATAAAATTGTTCATTAAGAGATAATAAAGATTTAAAATCATTTTGAACTCTTCTCATGTGAATTTTACTCGGGGGGGGGTAGATTCAAGATATATTCTACAGGAAGTTCTGCTTTTGTTAGACATTTTATTATTATTATTATTATCATTATTATTATTATAATAAGAACAGTCAAAACATGGAATAGTTTGCAGTCCAAAACAAAACTTGAAAGGTATTAATTCTTTTTAAAATGCCATTGATATGGAGCTATATAATTTAAAATATTGGTGAATGAAATGTGTATTGTTCTTATTGATTACTATATGTTCAATCGTTTTTAAAATTCCATGATTGTAAGTTTAAATGACCTATCTAGTCTATGACACGATATGATAAAATGATATTATGTATGTATGTTTATATGTATGTATGTATTATGTATGTGTCCTTTCTCCATGATTAAACTATACATTTTATTATCATAGTGCGATTTACACTAAACTTTTTCTTAGCGACTATTATTAATGAGGTACACGTATTGTAATTTGATGAATTGTCGATTCATGTCAGACATCACTAACTTCCTCTAGCTCACAAAAGCTGTTTCAGTTAATGCGATAGATTCATGAGAAGTTAAGCTTAATATCCAAGTGACAAAGGAAGAATAGGATAATTGTAGAGCAATACACAAAAATCACAGAGAGAGAGAGAGAGAGAGAGAGAGAGAGAGAGAGAGAGAGAGAGAGAGAGAGAGAGAGAGAGAGAGAGAGAGAGAGAGAGAGAGAGAGAGAGAGAGAGAGAGAGAGAGAGAGAGAGAGAGAGAGAGAGAGAGAGAGAAAGAGAGAGAGAGAGATAGTGTGTGTGTGCGCGTGGGAGGGGGGGTGCATATTGTCGTGTTACAGTAATGCATCTTTTTCTATGGCGAACCCGTTTCAGTTTCAGCCCAGCTTTCAGCTTATGTAAAGTTTCAACATATTGTTCTGAGTTCACTGTCTTCACCTGTTTCAGAAATACCATGCGGAGTAGGCTTTCCCAGTCCCGAACAAGTTCAAGTCCTGCCGACGGTTGAAACATTTTCTCGAGTTTTTTCGAATAAAATCTCCCCCCCCCCCTCCCTAGTTCAGATGAATCGCCACCAAGTCCCGTCGGAGATGGGCGATAAAAAGGAGGCACTGTGTGAAAATCACAACACTCTATGCATGTTAAGTATCCCTTGGCTGTTTACAATGCAGTCCAGGCAACATAACAAAAATCCTACCAAAAGATCCCCATATCGCCTTAGTTGTGGATGTGGGTAAATGAAATCAAATCAGAGTCCACAGAAAAGCGCTTTTCTTGCTAATGCCAGTTTTGAACTTTTTAAAACTTTTTTTCCTGCCTGTACTCTATCGACTGGCATTTGCTTTCATGATCATAGTGACGCTACCATTTCTCAATTTCGGTGGCAATTTGCTGCAGGGAAGCATCACCGTCTCGTTCAGACCCATTTCAAGAGTTCGATGCGCACCGTCTTTCGATGTCCTTTCAGTTGAGTTGTCAACGTGCGAGAGATTCACCTGGCGGACAATTTCCTACAGCCCAGGATATCTGTAACGATTTGGCTAACTTGTTCTTTGGATATTCCGACTTCCTTTGCAATGTCTTCTTGCTTAACACATCGATTGGTCCTAATCATGTTCTATACTTGGTCTTGATTGACTGAATTCGAGGTACTCCGTGGCCTACCAGAACGCATTTGATTGTGCAATTCTGCCTCAGTCGGAAGTTTACATTTGAAAGATCTTCCTGTCGCCTGACAACAGTGCTAAGCTGAACGCAAGCCTCACCAGTGAACATATTTCATTTTGTCATTTGTGTCATAGATGTTTGCAATTGAACAACCCTCAGCTTTAGGAAATTCAATCATATCATAGATGATTACTTCAAGCGAAGCTCTTTGGAGGTCGCCATTTAAGCTCTGACTGAGATCCCCAACTGCATGTTGTGATTGCAAGAGAGAGAGAGAGAGAGAGAGAGAGAGAGAGAGAGAGAGAGAGAGAGAGAGAGAGAGAGAGAGAGAGAGAGAGAGAGAGAGAGAGAGAGAGAGAGAGAGAGAGAGAGAGAGAGAGAGAGAGAGAGAGAGAGAGAGAGAGAGAGAGAGAGAGAGAGAGAGAGAGAGAGACAGAGAGAGAGGAGAGAGAGAGAGAGAGAGACAGAGAAAAAAGAGAGAGAGAGAGAGAAAAAAGCGGTGTTTGTGTATAATCATAAGCGTGCGCACGTGTGTGATTGCACTGTTCGTGTGCGTTGTTGTGTGTGTTGTAGTTGTAGACTTATTTATGAGTGGGTGGAGTCAGTGATACTATTACTAGAATGTGGAGGTCATTCGATCTTCCGCTGTGTCGGTACTTGGGGCAATGAACGAAATCTATGACGTAACTTGTAATCTTCTGCTCTTGTCCTAATCGAATGCTTCGACAGTACGTTTACTTGTACATGTATCGATTTTATTTTTTCTGTAGTACATAGGGGGGGGACGACGCAACAGGCACTCACCGTCTCGCCATGAAAAGGAGTGTGTGTTGTATAGTGTGTATAGTGTCTCACACAGGCAGGAATGTTTTTGTCCTCCAATTCTCTTGGCCTACCCTGTGGGTTTTTATATAGTTTTATGTGTGATGATGTGCTGCGTGTTTTAAAACATATTTCAAGAATTTTCAACATATACACTTTAAAAGAATTTCCAAACTTTGTCATGGTTATTCTACAACAAGCCATTTCAGTTCCGTTGTATATTGTGTTCTTAATCGTGCTCACTGGGCCTGTTAATGTTATTACCGGTGGCCCTGTATTTGTAAACAATGGAGGTCGACACAGTCGTGGTGGTCGAAGAAAGCAAAAGCATAAATATCAAAGTTCAATCGGGTCATCGACAAACCCTTGTCATTATCCACCCTGACCCCCTCCCACCCTTGCTTTCAGTCATAAATGTTAAAACCCGTGTAAACAGTAATGTTCAATCTCAATACATGTGTTAAATGTAGTAACAGGAACTGTAGATGTTTTAACAGTGACATAAGGCAACGGAAAACCACTGTCCACTTTAACCCTTCCCAGGACACTATTCACTCTCAAAAACACGTCAATTCATGTCCCGATACAACACACAAAAAGCCGTACGTCACAAAGAAAGACTCACTACAACCATGTGGAATGTTCAAACATGAAACCAGCTAAGAAAATTTAAAAAATTGATCCAATAAGTGAATAAATTTAAAATACAAATACTAGGTGTTGTAGAAATCAGGTGGACAGGTGTCGGAAAATTTAAGATTGATGGCCATGATATAATCTACTCAGGGAGAGGGAAACATGAAAGAGGAGTAGGAATACTGTTTGATAACCTTTCTTTCTTTCTTTATCAGCTCCCATTCTACCTTCCGGTGTATGGGTTTAGATGCCCGAAATGATCTTTCTCCAGGCCGCCCTGTCCTGACATTTTCTGTTTCATTTTTCATTTTTTATTTGGTTCATTGTTCATAATGTTGATATTCGACTGAAGGTCACTTTCTGATTATCCAAGCTTTGAACTTGTTCTAAATTCTCCCTGCCCAATTTAAGATTTTGTGTTTTAGCTCCCCTAGTTACTAGCATTGTTTTGGTTTTCTTTGCATTTACTCTCATTCCTCTTTTTATTTAATTCATTATTCATCATGTTGATATTCGACTGGAGTTCCCTTTCGGATTTTCCAAATAGAACTAAATCATCGGCAAATGAAAGCATTGATACATTTACTGGTTTGAGCTTCCACATACATAAATTCACTTTCTTCGTTTTTCAGGATGCCTTTGCGACTGAATCCTTAAATGTGATAAACAAAAGAAGACTAAGGATACAACCCTGTCTTACCCCTATATCTACATCAAATTTTGCAGATGTGTTTCCAGCTACTCTCACTGCACATGTTGGTTTATTGTAAATACTTTTAATGGCTTCTTTTAAATTTTGCTCTACGTTGTGTTCTTTCAAGGAATGCCATAGTTCATCCCTCCTCACAATGTCAAGTGCCTTTTCTAGATCTATAAAACACAGGTGCAAGTCAATGTTTCTCTCAAGGAATGTTTCTATTATTTGTCTAATTGTAAATATGTGGTCTTGTACACGTCTTCCTGGTCTAAATATCACTCTGATGCTCTTCAATCTGATCCTCTACTCTTTTCCTTAGTCTCCTTTCCAGTATCCTGGCATACACTTTTCCTGGTACGCTAAGTAGTGATATCCCTCTATAGTTTGAGCATTCCATGGTTGATCCTTTCTTATATATTGGTACTACCGTTCCCCTTTTCCAGTCGTCTGGCACCTGTTTCGACTTCCATGCTTGTTGGCATATTGCATGTAGTAGTTTGTCTGCCTCTCTCCCTTGGTTTTTAATCATTTCTAGATAAACTTGATCTGCTCCTGGGGCTTTTCCTAATTTCGCTTTTTCTTATAGCTGTTTGGAGTTCTTCCAATGATATATATCCACATTTTCAGATGTCTCCTCTGTTTTTCTTACTAATTGATCTTTACTCCTTGTTTCATATGTTCTGGAGGGATTATGTAATTGTTGAAAATACTTTCTCCACGCTTCCATGATGTCGCTGTCTTCTTTCATTATTTCTCCTTTGGCGTTCTTAATTTGTCGTATTGGGAATGCTTTGGTCTTTTTCAAACTCTTCATTGCCCCCCACCAGAACATCTTTTGATTTCCTTGATATCTTTCTTGAAGTCTATGTCCAAACTCTTCCCATTGTTGCTGTTTTGCTTTCCTAACTTCCTCTTTGGCGACAATTCTTTTATTCACTTAATCTATCCTATCCTCTGGTCTCTTTGTTTGTAAGTATTTCTTCCAGGCATCCTTCTTTTCTTTGATCTTAGTCTTGACGTTATCATTCCATCATGCTGTTCTTTTCCTATCTCCTTTAATTTGTTTCCTACCACAGACCTCTTCAGCACAACTGAGGAGTGTTTCTTTATACAATTGCCACTTTTCTTCTATTGTGCTATCATTCAGATCCATCTGCCTTTTACTGATAAATCGTTTTATCCTAGACTGGTATATCTCTTTTACTATTGGTTTATTTAGGTCCTCTATTTTGAGTTTAGTAGCTTTCTTCTCTTTCCTTTTCTGTTTGTTTTCTTCTGTCAGTAATCTCATTTTGGCAATCACTAGGTGATGATCACTAAATACTTCTGCACCTCTGTTTACACTTGCATCCAATGTACTGTAAAAAGGGAGAGGCTAACTATTGTGTAGTCTATGATTGACTTTTCACCACTGTCTTCATTTACTCTTGTATATTTGTGGATATGTTTATGAGGAAAAAAATGTGTTAGCTATTTTCATGTTATTCTTTAGGCAAAAATCTATGAGTCTCTCCATTTGGAGAAGTTGTCGTCTCTCCTTCTTTACCTATTACTTCTCCTGATGTTTCTATATTGTTGCCTACTCTTGCGTTTAGATTTCATAAAACCAGTAGCTCCTGTTTGTGTTTGAGATTCTCTGCAGCTATTTGTAAATCGTTTTCGAAGGTATCTTTTTCTTCTTTAGTGGCGTCTTCGTTTGGTCCATAAGCTATTAATAATTTAATTTCTCTTCCTTTTGGTTTAATATTTACCTCTAATATCTTTGACATCTACCCCTGAGAAGATTAAAATATGATTTGGTGCTAAAGTTTCTATTCCTTGTTCTTTTTTCTTTGTTTCTGTAATAGCCAAAATGTCTACTTTGAATTTTTCCATTTCTTCAACTAATTCTAATTTATTTTCGTCGTTGAAAGGTCAAGCCGGTTATATTATATTTATTTATCTGCATCAGTTAGGTTTCGGATAAGCAGGGATTAGCCCACTGTACCCTAGGTAGATGGTGGAGCTGTCACCTTGAGGCCCCCTACCAGGCCTTGTTATTTTCTGTCAGGGTTAACTCTCTTAGCCTTTGGTCACTGAAGACCGACCTGCAAGGCAGCAAGTTGTTTTCGGTCAGGGTTAACTCCCTTAGCCTTTGGTCAGCCAAGACCTACCTGCAAGGCAGCAGGAGACTCGTGGAGGGTGGGATCATCTACTCCCCGTACAGGTACTGTTGACATTCCCATTCCACCATACTGTTGTTTTCCTATCTCCTTTAATTTGTTCTCTACCACAGACCTCTTCAGTACAATTGAGGAAAGTTTCTTTACACATTTGCCACTTTTTCTTCTTTTGTGATATCCTTCAGATCCATCTGCCTTTCACTGATAGATCTTTTTATCTTAGATTGGTATATCTGTTTTACTATTGGTTTATTTAGTTCTTCTATTTTGAGTTTAGTAGCTTTATTCTCTTTCCTTTTCTGTTTGTTTTCTTGACGTAATTATCTCATTTTGGCTATCACTAGGTGATGATCACTAAATATTTCTGCTCCTCTGTTTACTATTGCACCCCTTGTACTGTAAAAGAGGGAGCTGCTAACTATTATGTAGTCTATGATTGATTTTTCACATCTGTCTTCATTTACTCTTGTATATTTGTGGATATCTTTATGAGGAAAAAAGGTGTTAGCTATTTTCATGTTATTCTTTAGGCAAAAAAATTATTAGTTTCTCTCATCACATCATCATCGAAAGCGTGTGAAAGCTGCGAGTTCCCCAGGGACCCCTTGGCTGCATTAGTTTCTCTCCATTTGGAGAAGTTGTTGTCTCTCCTCCTTTACCTATTACTCCTCCTGATGTTTCTACATTGCTGCCTACTCTAGCATTTAAATCTCCAGAAAACATTAGCTCGTGTTTGGGTTTGAGATTCTCTGCAGCTATTTGTAAATCGTTTTCGAAGATATCTTTTTCTTCTTTTAATTGCGTCTTCATTTGGTCCATCGGCTTTTAATAATTTAATTTCTCTTCATTATTTGGTTTAATATTTACCTCTAATAGCCGTGGGCTTATAAATTTCCAACTTTCTAGTAGTTTTTCTTGCCTTTTATGAATTAGGATGCCTAGTCCTATTCTAGCTCTATCTTTGGCATCTACTCCTGAGAAGATTAAAGTATGATTTGGTCCTACATTTTCTATTCCTTGTCCTTTTTTCTTTCTTTCTGTAATAGCCAAAATGTTTACTTTGAATTTTCCCCTGTCTTCAGCTAATTTTAACTCTTTTCCATTTATTGCCCTAACATTCCAAGTTCCAAAAATCACAGTCCGTGTTCTTTTCCATAGTCGTCTTCGAAAGTTCAAGCCGGGTATATCATTGTATGTATTTCTTTGAATCATTTTGGTTTTGGATAAGCAGGGGATTGGCCCACTGCACTCTAGATAAGCGGTTAGCCAAGATAATATTAATATTTCTATTGAACTAACAGATGCCCTAGCAGATCTTGGGTTGGATATTCTAGTCAAACTATTCAATGTCATCTATGATTAAGGGGTTTTACCAAACGAGCTCATAACATCTGTTTGTCACTCTACAAAAAAAGCCAGGGGCGATATATTGTGATCAGCATCAAACCATTAGTATCATGAGTCGGGCAACAAAGATAAATAATACTTCGTATTGTAATGAAAAAAATGCGAAATTGATGGATGGTGAATGAATGATTTATGATAAGTTGATGAATGTGTATGAAGCTAAGCTAATTTGTCTATAATTATTTTTTATGTATGTTGTTTCACCGCACTACCTGTGTACCCACCTTTGCATATATATATATATATATATATATATATATATATATATATATATATATATATATATATATATATATATATATATATATATATATATATATATATATATATATATATATATATATATATATATATATATATATACATTTCTCCTAAAATCAATAATTAAGTTCAATTCGTTTTTAATTGAAATGCATTGATGTATTCTTTTATTTTTCAAACGAAAATTGTTATAACACAATTATAATTTCCTTTTTAAAGGATTAATAAAGATGATTGAATTGAATAAAATAACACCAGCAATAGGAAAAGAAAAGTTTGGATTTGTGGAGGACGAAGGGACAATCAACGCGATCTTTTACACTGAAAATGATGATGTAAGTATCAATTGAAGAAGAGAGAAAAATACATTTAATTCATTGACTATTCCAAAGCCTTCGACTCCATACAACACACACACACACAATCCTCTTCAAACTGTTAAAGCCAGTAGGAATAGGTGATAAAGACCTTACACTGGTAAGGAGCATGTACTGACACCAAATAGCGTGCGTCAAAGCAAAGTTGATAACGAGGCATCACATTTTAATAACATCAATAAGAGAGTGTGTTCTCTCACCAGACCTATTCAACTTATATAGCGAAATCATCTTTCGTGGAACTGAAAACATGAGAGGTATAAGCATCGGTGGCGTTAACCTGACCAGCATAAGATACGCAGATGATACCGTGTTAATGGCATACACACCAGATGATGTCCAACAAATATTAGACAAATTAGTAGACTTGTGTGAGACAAAAAGATCGTTACTGAACGTGAACAAAAAACAGAATGCATGGTAGTATTGGTAGTTTGTAAACAAGATAACAATATGTCCTTCAATTTAACAGGTAAAGGAGAAGCTAGTAAATAAGTAGGCCTAATACAATTTAAATACATCGGTGCAATCAACACAAACGACTGCAAAGACACCACCGAAATAAAGCAAAGGATAGCAGTAGCAAAACAAACATTCCACAATATTAAAGCTGTTGCCTCCAATTGAAAGCTGAAAACAGACAGAAAAGTACGAACAGCGCAGACAATCTTTTCCACACTATTACACGCGAGACGTGGACTTGAGATGCACATTGTAGCAAACGTTTAGAAGCATTTGAAATATGGATATGTAGAAGAATCTGTATATGTATCTGTATTAGGTACTCCAATGTGTCTCAAATCTTGAGCAAATTATGTAGGTGTGGAGACTCTTAATTTGTGGCTGTTTCATTCTGTTTTGATAAAGCAGTCTTGAACTGTCCGTTTGCCGAGGACATAACGACCAATAAGTGTACGGTTTAGCGGCGTAAAAGAAAGTGGGTGAAATTTGTACTCGCTGTCGGTATCGGCTTAGATCTACATGTAAAGGTGAGAATGAAGATATCTATCCACAATCCCTTATCCTGAACGCCCTTCCCCACCTCCGTCCCACCCGCCTAACCATGGTGTGGGGGTCGGGGGTTCAGGGAAAGGTATTGTGAATATATTTCTTCTTTCTCACCTCTAAATGTAGATCTAAGCCGATACCGACATCGACTACAAAATTTGACCCACTTTCTTGTACGCCGCTAAACCGTAAAATTACCTGACGACCCAGTGAGGCAAATTATTCCAGTCAGCGATAGTCCGTGGTACAAATGAGTGCGAGAGTTGTATGTTTCATATCTTATAGCCACTTGGTTTTGGTGTCTCTGTGGTTGTTTATTGTAGTAAGGGAAGAGGTCGATTGAGACGGCAGCTTTCTCATGAATCATATTGGGAAGGAATTTTAGTTGGTTATCTTCTCTTCGTTCTATGGGTCTCCAGTCTAGATGTTGCATCATGTCGCTGATACTGCTTCTCTGGTCATGATCATTGCAGGCAAATCTTGCTGCTCGCGTCTTTGACTTTTCTCCAGTTTCTTGATGATGTTACTTTGGAGGTGAGGGTCCTATACGGGCCTCCGAATTCCGAGATGGGACGGATAAGAGAGACACAAGCTTGTTGTTTGAAATTTGTTGAGTCGTTTTTAAGGTTTCTTCTTATTACGCCAAGGATGGAATTTGCTCCGTTGTATATTTTGATTATGTGTTTTGACCACTTAAGATCGTCGGAAATTTGAATTCGTAAGTATGGATTATCTTACATTTTTTCTAACATGTGGTTGTTGACGGAATAGTGGTAGTGTAATGGCATGTTTTTTCGATGGATTGACATTATACAACATGTCAAACACTATGATGACCGTATGACCAGTATCAGTATTACTGGACGTCCGGCTAAATGACCAATACAAACACGTTAAGTTACGACAAACCTACTTTGTCCTACTATTACACACTGATTGACATTCACACACGTTGTTCTCAAAATTAGGTCAGTCTAGCAAGTTTTTGTTTTCTATATATACAAAATAAAGTGGACATTTCACTGGTCAGTTTTGTCATTCACGATCAAACGGTCATCATAGTCTAAGCACTTATCAGTAACAAGTTATGATAAATTGCTCTGATCTTCCATGACACATGTATTGACGATCAGGAAGGTTCTTTTCATATACAAATAAAGCGGACATTTCACTGGTCAGCATTGGTCATTCACGGTCAAACGATCATCATAGATTATCAGTGTGTAATAGTAGGACAAAGTAGGTTTGTCGTAACTTAACGTTGACAAGCGCAAACACTATGATGACCGTATGACCGTATGACCAGTATCAGTATTACTGGACGTCCGGCTAAATGACCAATTGACCAATTGAACAAATAAGCAAGATTTAAACAGAAAATTGATATATAAGTATTTGGATTTGCTTATATTTCACAATCAAGACGACAAAACGATAGTTATAAGTCCTGAACTGGCCATTAGACTGACTAATACAGAAAAGAAAATCCCATTGTTTGCTGCTGTGTGTTACAATTTGTTAGATTTAATCTTATTTTCCCTTTTGACTAACACTGAAATTGTGAAGAGGAAAACATATGTAAGAGAAAACATCCTGTATCGTATTCGTGGTTAAATAATGTTGACCATAATGACCACTAGAGAAATTGCTTTAGTCTTCTAACCAAGGTAAGTGGTTGTTATTTGTTTAAAATTATACTCTCATTTACAAAGAAAGTCACCTAACCACATAAGAACGCAAAATATCTTATTCAGCACCAGTATCTACAAAAAATAATCATACATAAACTTTAGGAGCATTACTTTGTCCTTCACACACACACACACACACACGCACACACACACACACACACACACACACGCACACATACACATACACACACACAAGCGCGCATAAACAAACACACATAAAAATGCACACTTTGGTACACCGCGGTACACAAATCTTATTTCTTTATTTCCTAGTTACACGCAAGACCCTCCACAAAAGCACATTTCTGTACAAGGTAATGCAGCCTTCCTGCAGCCACGGGTTATTTTACACACTTTACGGCAGCCGCACTTGATCAGTTCTTGGCAGGATTTGAATGTTTCAGATATAGGTGTCCAGAATGGAGCAAGGCAATTGTCATTGTGAATTCAGCCCCATTCACTGGGAATTTCTTTTGAGTTAATAGCTGACAGAGAATTTCAGCCCTCATGTGTAATTTGTGTGGTCCATGGCAAACAGCAAAGGCGTTAATTGATCAAGTGAATCTACATATAATTCAACATCACATTCTCTTACTGATCCGATGAATTTTAAGATCGTGAGCTCAGTTTCAAGGATCAATGACTAGTAGAAAAATGTTCCACGACATTCCTTTGACTTCTTGCACCATATTATTTCGAAGGCTTTGTCGTTTTCTAATTGTTTCATCGTCAATTGCCTAAAGGTATGCGTCTTACTGGAGACAATAACGAGCTGCGGCGGTAACTTCATGCGCATGCCTGCAACGCTTGAGATGAAAAACTTTCAACATTGAACCTGCTGTACCAGGCCAACACAGTCCAGATTTTGTTATCGCCTCGGCCCATCTACTTCCGCCAAGTACAGATCCAAGCATTCTTAGAACAGCCATCTCTATATGCAACCCATCAAGAAAGATATCAATTTTGTTTTCTCCATATTCTCCTGACCATGTCCTTTGAAGTTGTTTGGCAAGCGCGTATAATGGTCGATCAACGGCAATGACTGGTGTCTGTCTTTGATTGAGATACTCAACAGCTCTCTTAATGACACCCATACAATGCTTCACGGTGGCGATATGATTGGCACTGTCATACAATATGGGTGACATATTGATTATCGAAATGTCACATGCTTCATTTTCTGTAGCAACAGCATTGAATGCTGCAAATGTTAGGTTTTCCGATGAAGCTTACAGTTTATCTGAGACATGCTGTAACATGTTCTCTGCCGGCAGAATTTGACTAAAACATTATAGGTTAGTGAACGTTAGGCACATGATGCTTAAACACATTGTTTGGAATATGCATCACTTCTGTAAATTCTGTTGGCAAATCCATTACATTCTTGCATGAATTGCTGACTTTTAATGTTTTCTTTGGGATACCAGGCTGTTTTTCTGTTGAATAAGGACATCCCTATGCTATGAAAAGAATATTTGGCGGTAGCGGATGATGGTTTATAATCAATATTGTCCACAGCAGTAGTTGTAAAACTTTTTTTTCCGCAATGATGATGTACAAACAAAACCCTTGGATTCATACTCAGGGCATACCGAATTGACAGTGTCCGTTAAAAAAAGTCATAAATCGCGTATATGAGACACAGATGCCTAAGTGAATAGGTGTATCAACTAAACCTTTCGATTGTGTTTGGCCGTGGATTTTTAGTCTAGCGTATAGAGGGGTTGACGTGTCTTTGTACTCGCTATATCGTTTCTGTTTCTCTGCGCTGTCAGTTTCTGATTTTGCTCTCTGTACAGAGTTAAAAATAATATGTTGACTGAGCATCATTGCCTCTTTCTGGCGAATGCTTAGGTCATCTTCTACACTACTTCCAATCAATATCATTTTCATCAACACCAGCAGAGAATGGGGGTTACTACTGTCAATGGGATTTGAAAATGTTCCTTCAAAAGTGAATATTTGATTGTCTAGATATCTCTTCGGATTAGTTTTGCTCTGTGCAGATAGCATAAAAACTAAGATAGAAATGAATCAACTGAGATGGTTTGGGCATGTTAACTGAATGAATGAAAATAGAAAAGCTAAATCAGTATACAGTGCTAAAAACTCAAGGTAAAAGACCAAAAGGCAGACCTCGGAGAAAGTGGGAAGAAGATATAAAAGAGGCATTAACGCAAAGAAATTTAACTTTCACGGAAGGAAACAGAAAATGTTAGGACAGGGCAGCCTGGAGAAACATCATTTCGGGCATCTAAAACCCATACACCGGAAGGTAGAATGGGAGCTGATAAAGAAAGA
>JAXRKP010000195.1:152500-162500 GCA_037039925.1 Doris montereyensis | reverse complement strand
GCATGCCGACACAGCAAGAATCGATACTGTAACAGTGTAACCGTCATGCGAAACATTCGCTACCTAACTCAGGCATAAATTAATAGTTTTAAAGTTCGATACTCACGTACGTCATCATGTACGTTCGCTGCTCCAACCTGCTCCGACAAAATATTGCTTTACCCATAATCCCCACCCCATCTCATCCCCGCCCTCAACAACCCAACTGCTTATATTAAAAATCGCACGCACAGAGTCAGTAGTTCATTTCATTTCCAAACAAATCTCTATTGGTCACGTCTGACGATGCCGAGTGTTTAGAGCTAAGAATGAAATAAATTAATCTTTAACGAGCATCCATAGATCTGCTGTTGAAATTTGCTCACGATGGTAAGTGGATTTGTGTTTTCTTTTAATTCTAAAATATTGTGATAAGATGACAGGAAACTGTATTTGATTACCATGCCCATTATAATATGTCTCCTTCTTTATCTGATTTTCTGTCAGTCTATCTGTTCGTCTGCCTGTCTGTCTGTCTGTCTGTCTGTCTGTCTCCCTCCCTCTCTCTTTCTCTCTCTCTCTCTCTCTCTCTCTCTCTCTCTCTCTCTCTCTCTCTCTCTCTCTCTCTCTCTCTCTCCCTCTCTCCCTCTCTCTCTCTCTCTCCCTCCCTCTCTCTCTCTCTCTCTCTCTCTCTCTCTCTCTCTCTCTCTCTCTCTCTCTCTCTCTCTCTCTCTCTCTCTCTCTCTCTCTCTCTCTCTGTTGCTCCGTCTCTGTCTCTTTTTATGTCTGTCTCTCTATCTATATGTCTGTTTGTCCGTCTCTCTCTATCTCTGTTTCTCTGTTTCCGTCTTTGTCTCTGACTATGTCTCTGTCTATCTCTGTGTCTCCTTGTCTGTGCCTGTGTCTGTGCCTCTGCCTTTCTCTTTGTCTCTATGTCTCTATTTCTGTCTGTTCGAGACTGTCTGTCTATCTCATTCCTTGTCGCTGTCTCTGTCTTTGTCTCTGTCTGTCTGTCTGTCTGTCTGTCTCTCTCTCTCTCTCTCTTTCTCTCTCTCTCTCCCCCCCCCCTCTCTCTCTCTCTCTCTCTCTCTCTCTCTCTCTCTCTCTCTCTCTCTCTCTCTCTATCTCCGTATCCATCTCTGTCTCAGTCTCTCTCTCTCTCTCTCTCTCTCTCTCTCTCTCTCTCTCTCTCTCTCTCTCTCTCTCTCTCTCTCTCTCTCTCTCTCTCTCTCTCTCTCTCTCTCTCTCTCTCTCTCTCTCTCTGTCTCTGTCTCTGTCTCTCTCTGTCTCTGTCTCTCTCTCTCTCTCTCTCTCTCTCTCTCTCTCTCTCTCTCTCTCTCTCTCTCTCTCTCTCTCTCTCTCTCTCTCTCTTTGTCTCTCTGTCTCTCTGTCTCTCTCTGTCTCTGTTTGCATCTCTACATGCTAATTTGGCATAACCATCCCCTTCATGCAAATTTGGCATAATAATTATCTCCATGCAAATTTGACATAATTATCTCCATGCAAATTTGGCATAATCATCTCCTCCATGCAAATTTGGCATCATTGTCCCCTTCCATGCAAATTTGGCATAATCATCTCCTCCATGTAAATTTGGCATAATCATCTCCTCCATGCAAATTTGGCATACTCATCTCCTCCATGCAAATTTGGCATAATCAACTCCTCCATGCAAACGTGGCATAATCATCGCCTCCATGCAAATTTGGCATAATCATCTCCTCCATGCAAATTTGGTATTATCATCTCCTCCATGCAAATTTGGCGCAGTCGTCTCCTTCATGCAAATTTGGTATAATCATCTCCTCCATGCAAATTTGGTATTATCATCTCCTCCATGCAAATTTGGTATTATCATCTCATCCATGCAAATTTGGCATAATCATCTCCTCCATACAAATTTGGCATAATCATCTCCTCCATGCAAACTTGACATAATCTTCTCCTCTGTGCAAACTTGGCATAATTATCTCCTCCATGCAAATTTGGCATTATCCATGCATATTGGGTATAATCATCTCCTCCATGCATATTTTGCATAATCATCTCCTACATGCAAATTTGACATAATCATCTCTTCCATGCAAATTTGACATAATCATCTCCTCCATGCAAATTTGGCTTAATCTTCTACTCCATGCAACTTTGGCATTATCATCTCCTCCATGCAAATTTGGCATAATCATCTCCTCCATGCAAATTTGACATAATCATCTCCTCCATGCAAATTTGGCTTAATCTTTTCCTCCATGCAAATGTGGCTAAATCCATGCAAATTTGACATAATCATCTCCTCTATGCAAATTTGTGGCTAAATCCATGCAAATTTGACATAATCATCTCCTCTATGCAAATTTGGCTTAAATTTCTCCTCCATGCAAATTTGGCATTATCATCTTCTCCATGCAAAATTGGTATAATCATCTCCGATCAGGCGGATTTCAAAAATTTTCATTGACGTTAAGTTAGCTTTTATAGTTTTGTAGGTTGTTGGTTTTTAAAAAAATCTCTCTTTCATTTCATTTTCCTCTTATCACAAGCAGTGGTAATAGTTATCATTTTAGCTATAATAACATTAATTACAACGAGCACATTGGTGTTGTTTAAATCGGCCTGACGTTTACAATACAACGATCAACTGACAATAGGAATTAAATACTCGAAACGTCTACAGATCTGGTAGCATTTCTAAACAAACAAAAAAAAACCCAAAGCAAAACACAGCAAAAATTGACCGGGCAGTGGACAGGTAAGCACATGTACGGGGATAAGGCTGTCCCACCCTCCATGAATCTCCTGCTGCCTTGCAGGTGGGTCTTGGTGGACCAAAGGCTGAGGGAGTTAACCCTGTCAGAAAATAACAACCTGATGCCTTGCGGGTTGGTTTTGAGCAACCAAAGGCTAAGGGAGTTAACCCTGACGGAAAATAACAAGGCCCGGTAGGGGGCTTCAAGGTGGCAGCCCCACCATCTACCTAAGGTATAGTGGGCCAATCCCCTGCTTATCCAAAACCAAACCGATTCAAAGAAATATATACAATGATATACTCGGCTTGAACTTTTGAAGACGACTGCAAAAGAACACGGACTGTGATTTTTGGAACATGGAATGTTAGGGCAATTAGTGGAAAAGATAGAAATTAGCTGAAGAAATGGAAAAATTCAAAGTAGACATTTTGGCTAATACAGAAACAAACAAAAAAAAAGGACAAGGAATAGAAAATATAGGACCAAATCATACTTTAATCTTCTCAGGAGTAGATGTCAAAGATAGAGCTAGAGCAGGAGTAGGCCTCCTAATGCATAAAAGGCAAGAAATGTTATTAGAAAGTTGGAAATTTATAAGCCCACGGCTATTAGAGGTAAATATTAAACCAAAGGAAGAGAAATTAAATTATTAATAGCTTATGGACCAAACGAAGATGCCACCAAAGAAGAAAAAGATATCTTCGAAAACGATTTAAAAATAGCTGCAGATAATCTCAAACCCAAACAAAACTAATGGTTTTATGAGATTTAAACGCTAGAGTAGGCAACAATGTAGAAACATCAGGAGGAGTAATAGGTAAAGAAAGAGAGAAATACCAAAGCATGCCAATACTACAAATTAAGAATGCCAAAGGAGAAATAATGAATGGAGACAGCGAAATCATGGAAACGTGGAGAAAGTATATTCAACAATTCCATAACCCCTCCAGAACATATGAAGCAAGGAGTACAGATCAATTAGTAAGCGTAACAAGTAATCCAGATGAGACAACTAAAGATGTAGATATCAGAATGGAAGAACTCCAAACAGCTATAAGAAAAATGAAATTAGGAAAGGCCCCAGGAGCAGATCAAGTTTGTCCAGAAATGCTTAAAAACATAGACCACATGATTGATCCAACAACAGTACAAAGGTCCTGTTTTTCTTTCACAGCTCACCCCTCCCACCCTCCCCGTGTGCCCTGCAGATGTGTTGTGGGGCATCAACGACCATACAAAAGTCCGTCTCTGAGCAACTAAGCAAAGTGACCGCCGCCTCCCCCATAGTGCTTAATCGATTCAAACTCCCCAAAAATGTAGAAAGCTGGAATCTTGACCTCAAAATGTTCCAACATGTAATGGGGCCTTTGACACGGCTTGCCGACTGAGCGCCGCCTAGTTCATAATTATTTTTGTTCTCTCGATAGGATGCAGTTTTCCCGATGCTTTTCAGACCGTCTTCCCGAGCCAAGTCTTATTTCTTGTTTCTGTTGGTTGTCATGACGTGTGAAGTACACGCGGACGAGATGGAGAAAAGGTGTGAGCAGGCCCTAAAAACCCTAACCTTAAAGAAATGTCTGACAACTAAACATTCTTGCAAGTAAGTTTTTTTTTTCACTTATCCTCGCTTTAAATTCTCATGTGTATTTGATGATCCCATCCCCCTTACACCCACCCACCCCACATCCCCCGCCCCAACTATCTAGTTTTTAAATGACATCCTGAAGTATTTGGATAATGTACATGGTGTTTATACTTTTCTGTATTGTTTTTGCATCGAAAATGAAATTCATATCAATTTATTTCATGTATTCAAAAAAAGGAAAATAAAGATGGATTTATAGTCCGTGTCCCCGGACAAGTGCAGGCTCACCGACTGTACATCATTTTTCCCCAAGCAGGCCATTTCATTCAAAATCCTTCTCAACTCCCGGGGAGCATACAATACACAAGCCTGTTAGGTTTTTGCGTACTAACATTCTGACAAGATCATTCTCTACCTATGGCTGGGTACCCATTCACACCTAAGTCAGGTGAGGAAAGTAGAGTAAAGTACCTTTCCTAAGAGTACAAAGTTGAGGAAAAAACCCACCTGGGCCAGCCGTGGTGCTTAAGCGAGCATTGATTACCAGCTCACAACACTACAGTTCAACTACAACGCCTCATAAAAATTATTGCAAGTAGGTTTGTTTCACTTGTCCTTTTTTATTATCATGTGTATTTGGTGACCCCACCCCCCCCCTCACCCTCCCCCTCCGCCCCACTTTCTAATTTTTAAATGTCATCCTCAAGTAGTTGGATAGTCTACAGAGTGTTCATACTTTTATGTTTTGTTTTTGCATCGAAAAAATATTAATTTATATCAATTCATTAATATATTTCAATGCCCTATTCTCAATTCTTAGCATGACAGATAATTACTATGGTTTGATTTAATTTGATTTAATTTACCCATATCCACAAGTGAGATAATCTTGGGGTTTGTGGCAGGATATTTAATTTCGCCCGGACTGCCCTGTAAACAGCCCAAGGATCTTTAACGTGCACAGTGTTGTGATCTGCACACAGGAGTTCCTTTTTATCGTCCGTCTCCGATGGGACTAGGTATCGATCTACCTACCTGGACCAGGATGGGGGGGGGTAGATTTTACTCGAAAAAACATCGAGAAAATTGTTCACACGTTGGCGGAGCTCGAACCCACTACCTTTTGGTTGAGAGGGCGACATCTTGCCTCTGGACTACCGAGTCCCCTTTGTCAACTCCTGTAACTGGTGTAGTTTGCACCATCATTAATGATCAAACGCCATACCAGGAGATAAGATTAGCAGCGCCATACCAATAACATTATCACTAGCATCTTCTATCTTATATTAGAATGCCTGAATGTGTATATTGTTTGTAGCGTGACACTACAACGATATCTACGATTAAGTGAATTTTTACATTTTCCACTTTCCTGATCCACTCCCTTTCTGTAACTATTCTAGTTTTATTTTAATGTTTGAATAGAAATTTGTTTGTAGATTTGTAAAATTGTATTATGTAACCTAGTCAATTTTCTCATATGAGATCAATAAAATTATCTTCTCTTATCTTATCTTATTTGCACCATATTATATTTCTCTTCTATTTAATTAAGATGACACTAACAATAATAATTCCCTAGCTTAACTTTTCGTGTTGCAATTTGGATTTCTTCCATTGATAAATCTACATCTTCAGCTGTCTCATTTGGATTACTTATTTTGTTATTCTTACAAAATGATTTGTAATTATACTCCTTGTTTCATTATGTTCTGGAGAGATTATGTTATTGCTGAGAATACTTTCTCCAAGTGTCCATGATTTCGCCGACTTTCTTCATTTTCTCCTTGGTGTTCTTAATTTGTATTCTGTGGGCATGCTTTGGTCTTTCTCATGCTCTTCATTGCTCCCCAGAACAGAATTTGATTTCCTTGATAGCTTTCTTGAAATCTTGGTCCAAATTTTTCCCATTGTTCCTGTTTTTGCTTTCCTCACTTCCTTTTTGGCGATAGTTCGTTTACTCACGTAATCTATCATATCCTTTGGCCTCTTTTTTATATCCTAGTTTTGAAGTTCTCAATCCAGCTTGCCGTTCTTTTCTTATCTCCTTTAATTTGTTTCCTACTATAGATAGACCTCTTCAGTACACCTGAGCAACTGAAGAGTGTTTCCTTATGCACTTGCTACTTTATTATTCTATTGAGCTTTTATTGAGATCAATCTGCATTTGACCGATATATTTTTGTATCCCAGATTGGTATATCTGTTTTACCTCTGGTTTATTTCTTTCTTCTATTTTGAGTTCCCCACTCGACCCAGGTGCAAATGGGTACAATCACTAACCTGGGAGAGTAAAAAACTTGCGTCAGACTAGCGTCCTGACCAGGAGGTGATTATTATCCCCTATTTCACTTCACGCTATTGAAACTGGAATAAGCTCCGGCTCTATGAGCCGTAACGGTCTTGAAGGAATTTTACTATGTTGTGGATAGGTTGGAAGTAATCAAGATTAGACAATACGTAGATGACATTACCCTGTTGGCCCTAGATCTCGGCTGTTTGAAGCACAGGAACCAAACTAACTAACAACCCCACCACCCCCAACAAAACCCCAAAACAAACTCTTATTTCTTATCCTTTTATCTCAAATTTGCTTATCTCTCATCTTCTACTACCATATATTTTATCATTATATCGCATTCATTTCTTATCTCTTATCATTCTTATCTTTTATAATTGTATATACTATCTCCTATTTTGATATTTTCTTTCTTGCGAATCAATGATTCGTTGAGCCTGCACTTGTGTGGGGATACGGACTAAAAATCATCATTTAAAACAATTTTTTAAAACTTTTACTTCTTTTCTATCATCCTTTATCTCTTATTTCTTATCTCTTATCTCTTATCTCGTATCTCTCATCCCTTATCTCTTATTTCTTATTTCTTATCTTTCATCCCTTATCTCTTATCTCTTATCTCTTATCTCTTATTTCTTATCTCTCATCTCTTATCTCTTATCCCTTATGTTTTATTTCGTATCTCTCATCCCTCATCTCTTACCTCTTATCTCATATCCCTTATCTCTTATCTCTCATTTATTATCCTGTATCTCTCATCCCTTATCTTTTATCTCTTATCTCTTATCTCTTATCTCTCACCCCTTATCTCTTATCTCTCGTCCCTTATCTTTTATCTCTTATTCCTTATCTCTTATCTCGTATGTCGTATCTCTTACCTTCCACAGGGACCGATGCGGCGAATTCGCCCATGCCATGAGCGTGGGCGTCCCTTGCAAGAGGTGTGCCTGTGATGCAAAGTGTGAGGTTTACAATGACTGCTGCTGGGACTTCTCAGAGAAATGCCCCCAGCACTATGCCGCGGGCTTGGCACAGTATGAGCATTTGCTGAGCGATGCTGACGTCACTGAATGCAAACATGGTCATTTTTTGTACATCGCGAGATGCCCAAGTAGGTCTACAGATGCCACACCGACGACATCGACTCAATTTATCTCAGCCAGTACCAACGCTGTGGGGAAAACTACGACGATGACGACAGAAGTCCAGAAAATGGTTGCTCGTCCCAGAGGCGATCGATCATCTTCCGGTAGTTTTAATAAAACTGCACCAGCCAAGGATCATCGCAAAGGGAGCCTATTGGAAACTATCAACACCACAACGGATTCACCAACTGCGTCCATCACTACTGATGAAAACGGAATGTGGAAAGACATTGGTGGCACTATTTTTCTTAGTACTACTAATCTTCTTTCTTTCTTATCATACATATCGCATGCCATATTCTTTTTACCTCCGATACCGGTCGTGGATAGGACGTACGGTATGCTCTTTTTGTAGATCAAAGCATTTACCGATGCTATAGTAAAGAAAACTCTGAGCCGGTGAACGTACCTCTTGTTTTACCTCAGATGAAAGACAAGGAACAGATACGGACATCTTTCAAAATTTACTTGGCAAATGATGAGGAAATCTTACAGTACTTTAGAGCTTGTGACTCTGAAAGTAGTGAAAGTAACAAACTTAGCGATACATGTAAAATGTCTTTTCAAAAATTGCAACAGTGTGAGAAACATTTTAAGTCCGCGAATACAATCAATGAGTCAAGATTTAACGTTGACGAGATTTCAACTGAACCTAAAAAGCAATCATGCTTGAGCCTAAAGAGCATGGTGGATTTGGATCTATACGATTTTACCCCTTTTTCTGCCAATGCAATGATACCAATTTTAACCGTGTGGAAAGTAGCCGATACTGTCGACAGGTACATGATAAGAAGTAACACCGAAGATTGGGAATGGATGTTGTGCTTCCCGCGAACTACCGAGTGTACCATATTATATTGCGCAACGTTTTCACAGATGTCAGCTTCTGGCAATAATTGCCTTTCTCGAGAGGATGATGTCATTTGTACAGCAAGGCGATGACCTCGGGATCACACGTTCAACTAAAACAATCACAGAGACGTCTCTCAAACAGACACTTGAATCAACCCCAGAGTGTGTGTGCTTCTTGATATTCAGACAAATTCTTCAGCTGAAAATCTTTGAAACCTCTTTCAATAATCTCTGCAACATATCTTTACATCTCTACACGAGGGATGGGACATCACATTCTGACTACATACCGCCAACAGTGGGAGAGTTTAACCTTTTGAATTACGCCCAGTCTGTGGGCAGAGATGAAATTAGAAGATCTAGAAAGAGCGCCAAATTACTCGATGAAATTGACAGTAGAGTTTTTACTAAATTTACGAAGCTTTTGATGGAACATGATTGCAAGATGAAGTTCTCTAAAATCTACGTATGCTTTGATTTTGGCTCTGATGTGAAAAAAGAAAACAAAACGGTCAACAGTGAATATCGTGACTTTGATGAAATAATTCAGCGTGTAGAAAGAGTGACCATTGAGGTTACCGATAGTGACAGACTGACTGTTCGTACGATGGTGTGTACAGTTGGTTTGCTGAATAACAGGGGAAGCTTCATCGTCTATAGATCGCCGCTTTCAATTTGCATTTCCATGTACATTTTGTTCGTCCTGACATAAGCCACTTTATTATTTTCAGTTTTACTTTTTTCAAAACATCCGAAAAAAATTAACCAATACGCCTCGAAGAACAAAAGTGAGACAATTTCTTGCTATTTTTGAGTCAAGTGAATAGAAATACATGAACATGTAGATCAAGAGCCTCTATTTAATCGAAAAAACTTGAAACCTTTCCGGGGAAATTCCGCCGATCATACTCTAGCAACTTTTTATTGTCCCTTTGAAGGGCAAGATTGAGAGTGCTTTTTTCTCTCTCACCATTTCAAGTGGTTAGAAATCGATCTAGAGCAACTAGTAAATTGAAAAACTGGAAACCCTCCTGAAAAGATTCGCCCTCTCATATTTTTAGCAACATTTTTATTGTATTTTAGAACATTGGATCGAAATTATGAAAAGAAAGAAGGAAAAAACCAAAACAAAAGAATGAAGAAAACAAACTCCAAGCTATTCTGTATTATTGCCAATGCTTCAAACATGTAAAAAAGTATGGTAATATTGAATTATATAAAAAGAGATTATAATACATGTACATGTATAATTATTTTAACAGTAGTAATTCCATTATTTCAGATAGATTATCAAGAAAAGCATTTTCATAAAGAGTATAACAAATATTAATATACAACGCAATTCATTGTGATACATTTTGATACATAATATATAAAAACCCATGGTTCTGAT
>JAXRKP010000195.1:5000-140000 GCA_037039925.1 Doris montereyensis | reverse complement strand
AACTACATCTTGCCAGTCATCGTGTCTGGCAGAAGTGCGGACTGTTCAACTAGAACTAGAATTACATCTGTACTAGTATTAGTAGTAGTAACACTAACACAACAGGAGTCTCTCCAGGCGGTCCTTTAAATCTCCTCGTTGATGTTCTGTGGAATGTGTTTTGTCACTGCGTTTTCAACAGAAGATACCCCCTTTTCCAGCTCGTCTATAATTTTTTTTAAGCTAGTTAGATACACGAAATCGTTTTCGAAAGCCACTGCCTCGTAGTGTTAATGGGTTGTTTTTTTTCCTGAAGAGACATCCATGATGGAGTGGTCAAGTTAAAGTGAAAGTGAAAATTTCGACCAGACGCAAGAAAGAATGTCCTTTCATCATGCGCTACTTTTTGCATAGCTTTCTTTCACCAAAATCAAAATATGTTTGAAAAGTTCGTCCTTGACGTTGATGTCAGTGTTACTAGTGTCTGTGACCCATTTGTATTGTTATTGTCACTGATGGTAACAAATGTGTAAACTAATGTGGTTGGGTTGAAGTAGTCTCTGCTTCACCACTAGAACACATGAGTTGTCTGCGCACGATCGGATCTTTTAATTATTCGGACAATATCGGCCTCCGAGAACATAACTCATCATCATCCTCCTCCTCATCATCAAAGCCTTTCTTTACCCCTACACTAGGGTATAGGCCACAGACAAGAGATTCCCATCTTCCCTTTTCCTGTGAGATCTTTCTTATCTCATTCCAGCTGACATCAAGTAAGTCTCTTCCGGTGCTTTTCTATGCTCCTCCCGTGGCCTACCTTGGCGACGTCTTCCCTAAGAGAAGGTAACTCGCTAACAATAAACATCCTCCACAGCTTTTTGTGAGCTTCCCGTGTACACGATATGATGATGGTAATAATAATATATAATAATAATAATAATAATAATAATAATAATTATAATAATAATAATAATAATAATAATAATAATAATAATAATAATAATAATAATAATAATAATATTAACAATAATAATAATAATAATAATAATATGCTCTTCAGTAATCCTAAGTTGGCCTAGTTAGTAGTGGATATAGAATAATAATTGTTTGTTTCATTTCATTGTTGTTGCTGCTGATGTTTGTTTGTTCTCGTTCAACAAAAGCGTATGCACAATGGTTTGACAAGCAAATCGTGAATTGTGAATCTACACTTGATGTCTTTATAACTTTTAGTGGATATTTTTAAACTTTCAGAAATTGTTGTAACTGAAAAGTTGTGCAAGGAAATTGTTATTAGATCTAGGGCCTATATGTGTCGTACACATATTTGTGGGGACATTGAACGTAGCTCGTTTCATTAAGTTGATATGAAGTTAATATTGACGCTAAGAAGAGTAGAGATCATGGTTGGTATTGCTTGATTTGATTTGATTTTACCCGCATTCATATCTTAGTGCCGTCGGTGGCCGAGCAGTTAGGCTGCCGGACTGAGGATCATGAGGTCCCGAGTTCGTTGTGTTCATTGGGAAAGACATTTAACACGCATTTCCCCCACTCTACCCAGGTGCAAATGGGTACAAGCACTAGCTTGGGAGTAAACGCCTGCATCAGACTAGCGTCCTGACCAGGAGTTGATTATCGTCACCCGTTCCGCTTCACGCTAAAGAAACCGGGATACGCTCCGGCTCTACATGCCTTAAGGGCCTTGAAGGAACTTTACATTCACAACTTAAACTTAGATGATCTCGGGGTTTTTGATAGGATTTTTTAATTTTCCCGGACTGCCAAGGTAAACAGCTCATCCGATGGGACTAGGTGTCGATCCACATACATGTACCTGGAATAGGGTGGGGGGAGGGGGAGGAGAGGTAGATTTTACTCGAAATTAAATTGAGAACATTTTTCAACATTTCTACGGGACTTGAATCCACAACCTTTTGGTTGAGATGCCGACACTTTGCCTCTGGACCAACAAGTTCCCTGGTTGGTATTGCAAGCTCTTTTCATGGATACCGATGCAAAGGTCGCAGGGTCGATTCTGTCTGGTGCCTAACGATTTTCTCTCTGCATTTCTTTGTCTAGTTGCATCTTTGTTCCTACGGGGATTCAATATTTAATGTCCTTATTCAACATTTAGCTTATCGTAACAATGTTCTGATGACATTGACACATACTACTATTGTTTGTATCTCGTATTTGTTCAATATAAAATAACATTAAATTAGGACAGTCTGGGATGAACATCGACAACTCTACTGAACTATTAAGAAGGCATATAATATATTATATATTATATATGAGTCATGAATCACAACGTGGTTATTGAGGTTATATCTCACGAGAGATCATCATATTAATAATATTAAGGCAGCCTATTCGATCATGTAAGTTTGTCCATGGAGATGCACTAATTATGGATGCTAAATGTGGGTTTTTTAAAACCCTATTTTGTCACCATCTGGTGTGGTGGTAACTATAGATACATGTGCTATTACTAGACACACTAGATTAATTGTTTCACGTATCGGCTATAAATCTTCTTAGTTTTGCTGGTAATTTTGATCATGTAGGCCTACAAACAAGTAAAAGAATCGAGACGAAAGTAGAGTAAGACACACGGTGCAAATCTTATCTATTATCTAATTCTGGGTTTGCCGTTCCACTTGTGTGTCGTTTCGGACCGGACCCCGATCCACGTTAAAATCATTGGCAAGGAGGAAGTACTGACGTATATCACTTCATGTATCAGTAGTAACGTTGCCTATTGTTGTTACTGTAGGCTATATGTCATCACGGCTGTGCAGGATTGAATTTGGAATCCGTTTGTTTTGGGGTTATTTTTTTGTTTCTTCTGCTCCCTTATCTGTCATAGGCAGGATCAAATGTATGCCCAATCTTATCGGAGATAGACGATAATCTAGGAGGTCCCATGTGCCTTTTCACATGTAAAAGTAAGAACCGTCGATGGTTGGAAATCAAAACGAGCAAGACATTCCGGCCGCCACCCTGGCAAAATTGAATTCCTACAACAAACCAAAAAAGACGTATTTAGAAACACCTCTACAACCTCTTGTACCAGACTTAATGACAAGCTCATTGCCCTGCATATGTAGAAGAGGCAAAGATCAGAGGGAAAGGAAGCGTGGCTGTGCATCCTCCATACTTTCCTCAGAACAAAGTTAGCCCAGGTGTAGCAACTGTCACAGGATCATCACTAGATTATAATAGACGAAATATGACAAAAGTGACAACTCCACTAATAAAGGCAGAATAAATTAAATGAGAGAAATGAGGTTGTCGTTGAAGTGGTAAGAACAAAGAAACGACAGCACAGTTAGTGGTGTTCTGCAATGAATTGCACTAGTGGACAATATAATTATAATCGCCTCGATCTGTCCTTTTTTTTCGTTTTCCCATAGATGCAGAACGATGTAGGAAATGAGTTACACATGTATTAAATGCCGTCGATAAGATTTGCTTGGAAAATCAACGGCCGCTCTCATCACTTGAAATATTTTGTGTTTCGAGCACTTTGAGAATTCTCAGTTTACATGCGCAAAGAGAAACCAATTAAAACGCATTTTATTATATAAAATATACATGACGATTCTAGAGCTAGACAGATCTAGAATCTAAATCTGGATTTGTTACATTGAGATAATATTTAGATGCTCGCTGCAATTGCAAAGCGGACGGGCTGAGGGCGAAAGTGGGGGCTATTGAGCTATCTTGGCAGGGCTATTCTATCTTGGATGTAATCCCCACAAACGCATCTAAATCTAAAAATAGATATTTGGTTTCTCCATGTTTATCGAAATACTCCTTTTGATGAAAAAAGAAAAAAGGAGACACAATGAAGTGAAATCAAAAGTGATAAATGACAATGGGAATAACAATAAGTGACAACCCTACGCCTGCAACGAGAAACGTGTGTTTCGCTTCTCTTGGTGGTGTTTTGTCACTTATGGTCGTTTTATCACTAATGTTGTTACTGTCGTCATGTTGATAGTCGTTTATCACTAATGTTGTTACTGTCGTCATGTTAATAGTCGTTTATCACTAATGTTGTTACTGTCGTCATGTTGATAGTCGCTTATCACTAATGTTGTTACTGTCGTCATGTTAATAGTCGTTTATCATGTAATGTTGTTACTGTCGTCATGTTAATAGTCGTTTATCACTAATGTTGTTACTGTCGTCATGTTAATAGTCGTTTATCACTAATGTTGTTACTGTCGTCATGTTGATAGTCGTTTATCACTAATGTTGTTACTGTCATCATGTTAATAGTCGTTTATCACTAATGTTGTTACTGTCGTCATGTTAATAGTCGTTTATCACTAATGTTGTTACTGTCGTATGTCAATAGTCGTTTATCACTAATGTTGTTACTGTCGATGTTAATAGTCATCACTAATGTTGTTAGTCGTTTATCACTAATGTTGTTACTGTCATGTTAATAGTCGTTTATCACTAATGTTGTTACTGTCGTCATGTTAATAGTCGTTTATCACTAATGTTGTTACTGTCGTCATGTTAATAGTCGTTTATCACTAATGTTGTTACTGTCGTGATGTTAATAGTCGTTTATCACTAATGTTGTTACTGTCGTGATGTTAATAGTCGTTTATCACTAATGTTGTTACTGTCGTCATGTTAATAGTCGTTTATCACTAATGTTGTTACTGTCGTGATGTTAATAGTCGTTTATCACTAATGTTGTTACTGTCGTCATGTTAATAGTCGTTTATCACTAATGTTGTTACTGTCGTGATGTTAATAGTCGTTTATCACTAATGTTGTTACTGTCGTGATGTTCAGTCGTTTATCACTAATGTTGTTACTGTCGTCATGTTAAAAGTCGTTTATCACTAATGTTGTTACTGTTGTGATGTCAATAGTCGTTTATCACTAATGTTGTTACTGTCGTTGATGTTGATAGTCGTGTATCACTAATGTTGTTACTGTTGTGATGTTGATAGTCGTTTATCACCAATGTTGTTACTGTCGTGATGTTGATGATGTTCTGTTGCTTTAATGAAAATGCCGTAATTATTCAATGTTCATTCCATCTTCGTTAAACATGACATTGTTGGAGCCGCATACTTTCAGTGTTTGTGGGGAGATCATATTTTCTCACACATCGACAGTAATATCGCTACACTGGTGACTACTACTACTACTAGTAGTAGTAGTAGTAGTAATAGTAGTAGTAGTAGTAGTAGTAGTAGTAGTAGTAGTAATAGTAGTAGTAGTAGTAGTAGCAGTAGTAATAGTAGTAGTAGTAGTAGTAATAGTAGTAGTAGTAGTAGTAATAGTAGTAGTAGTAGCAGTAATAGTAGTAGTAGTAATAGTAGTAGTAGTAGTAGTAATAGTAGTAGTAGTAATAGTAGTAGTAGTAGTAGTAATAGTAGTAGTAGTAGTAGTAATAGTAGTAGTTGTAGTAGTAGTAGTAGTAGTAGTAGTAATAGTAGTAATAATAGTAGTAGTAGTAGTAGTAGTAATAGTAGTAGTAGTAGTAATAGTAGTAGTAGTAGTAGTAGTAGTAGTAGTAGTAGTAGTAGTAGCAGTAGTCCTCACTTTTGTTACAAAGATACCACCATACCATGTTACTATTTATCACAAGGGTTATCAGTGGGTATCTAATTTATAATAATATGCTTATGGCTAAGGAGATCTCAAATTAATAATCAGGCCTATAGGTAATATATTCCGTGGTATTGATAGTCACCCCCTCCCTTGCTGATAACGTATTGATGAATTGTTGTACGCATGTATATATATGTATGTATGATGTGAATGAAACGTAGTTGATTAAAAGAGATTGATCCAAGTGTATGCTTGAGCCAACGTACCTTTTAGTTTGAACTGTGTTAGGATCTGCTGATCCTCCTTTGCTTTATGCAGATACATATACTACTAGTATTAACTTCATACTACGTTGAGAATGAGATGTACATGTACCACTATTACTACTAACTACTACATACAATACATGTACTACCATTATCACTACCACTATTACTACTACATTACAACTCTATTAGAAAGTTAGCAGGTTTGATTTTCTTCGTGGAGACACATGCAACCGTAAACTTTAAATTTTGACTGCGTCCTTGTCCTGCCGTGGGGGTGATATAAAGTAATAATAGTAATACATGTACATTGCCTGATGGACAAGACACTAACCACTCATATATTTTACCCTCTAATTGATGCTGGTACTCATTTGCACATGAGTCATGTGGGGGAATGTCAATGCCAAAAATCGAACCTAGGAACTCATCTCAAGTCCAGTAGCACAGAAGCAACCTAACTGTAGATTACTGACAACATTATCTCTTACATGTTTAACACAACTACATGCACAGATGAGCAACTGAAACTGAACATTTCAAAATAAAATATAGAAAGTGAACATTTTCAATTTAAGACATCTTATTCACAAAAATAGTTTACTCTTAACTCTTAATGAAGATTTTTCTAATCGTTCGCTTTTAAATGATGCATTTCAATTCAAGAGTGAAAGAGAATATGTAGATATGTAGAATTTGTGGGGATTTTGTCGAAATTCATGGGTGCGTCATAGTAATGCTCACATTTATTTCTTGTACCGGTATGTACAATAATGCACATTTTTTAAAGAAATATATTAAAGAATTACACCTATTTAGACATTTATTTATATTATGAATGGAAGTTGTTTAAACGATTTTTGTATCTGTGATAACATTGTACAAAGATTTTAAAACATATCTATATTTATATTTATGTAGCTAATATTATATCAACATCTACATGAAAGAAGACAACACTCAAAAAATCAAACAACTCCCCCCTCCCAATTTTAACTATTTAGCCATCTAAATGCTTGGATCCTGCCCTGTAAACATATATGAATACATGTATCATCATGCCATGTCACTCACCTTGTGGGACATAGGCCAGCTTTGATTTGATTTACCCACATCCACAACAGGGGTTTTGGTAGGAATTTTAAATTTGCCCGGACTGCCCTGTAGTGTAAACAGTCAAGGGATCTTTAGCATGCACAAAGTGTTGTGAACTGTATACGGGATCTCCTCCTTATCGCCCGTCTCTGATGGGACTAGGTGGTGATCCACATACCTCGACCAGGGGGTAGATTTTGCTAGAAAAACCTCAAGAAATTTTTTCAACCGTTTGCGGGCTCAAACCCACTGCCTATTGGTTGAGAGGCTGACACCTTGCCTCTGGACTATCGAGTGCCCTTCCTCCAGCGATATCTGTCCTGTGCCATTTTATCTATGACATCCCCAGGTCCTTCAATTCCATCTCCAATTCTCTTCGACATGTATTTCTTGGTTATTTCTTTTTTTTCTGGGTCCCTGCTAATTCCATGTTAGAGCTTGGCGTATGACATTTACTAGTGGCCTTCTCAAGGTCTGTACAATCTGCCGCCAATGCCTTTTCTTCAATTTTTCTTTTATTGGCGCCTTGGTTTTTTTGCCACACACCTTCGTTTGTAATTGTTTCTGGTCAGTGAACTTCATTTTCAAGGATGTTTTGTATGATAATGAGTGTCTGTAAGTTAGACAGGATTCCTTTCATGGTTTTCCATGTTTTGGCTCCATATGAAAGGACTCAAAGTTTAGAATGCTGAATTACTTAGTGAGTTAAAATGTAATTTTGTTTCCTGATTATATTTTAAATCTTAGGCCAATTTATACGCCAGGCCCTTCAGGTCAACATTTCCATCCAACCTGTAACGTACATTTGTCAATAAGTCAAATAAGAAAATCTCTGAAGACACATATCTCTAGATCTTACGGTTAAACTAAGATGGGATAGGCCTTAAAAAACTGAAACCTTGGTAAAAAAAAAAATAATCAGGGTTTTACTATACTGTTAGTCAGGGTTTGAGAAATGGCTAAAACTAAAAGTTAGTGCTATGGTAAGAATAAAGATAGTACAATAAATTGAATGCAAATGACTTTTATTTTTGTCTTTTGGTGAACACATTCAGGAACTTCACACGCACAACAGAAAACAGACACTCACAGCAATGAACTCCCATCTCTCTCACAATTAAAAAAATCATGTTCTATGTACAACAAAGATTTTTACAAGCACATAACAACAATACACAAGTATAAACCATCCATACATACAGTACATCGTTATGTAACAAAGACCAAGGTCAAATCAAACGTCTTCATCTTCCTCATCAGCAAAAGATAAGAGACTTGAATTCTTTGTTTTTTTATCAGAGGACTTCTTTGTGCTTGAATCCTTTTTCTTCTTAGAACTAGAGGAATTGCCTGTACTGACTGTACTGGATTCTGTTGATTTGTCGTTGGCATCTTGTTCTGCGTTTGAACGCTTCGTTGGTCTTCTGAAGACAATTTTCTCATCAAGACGGGCAGGACCTGAAGAACATTTACAATAAAATTAAAATACAATGGACTACTTTCCAAAAGAAGTACATCATAAAAAATATATTTCAATTATATCCATTAAAGTGGGAACAAACATTCCATGACAACTAGCATGGAGCATATTTCTGTAAAAGAGGGTGAATAGGCTGTCTATTGATTCATTGTGGTTGTACATCATTCAAATGACACACATTCGTCGCCCGGCACATGTTTGAGACATGATGAATAGTATTATGAATTTATTTTCCATGTATCACAAAAATAATTGGTGGTATTGGTGGCCAAGCAGTTAGGCTACCAGATTGGGGATCATGAGGTCCCTGGTTCAAATCCTAGTAAAGCTAGGTCCGATGTTGTGTTCCTTGGGAAAGACACTTGACACGCGTTTTTCCCACTCTACCTATTTACAAATGGGTACAAGCATTAGCTTGAAGTAAAAACCTGCGCCAGACTAGTGTCCTGACCAGGAGGTGATTTTTATCATCTGTTCCGCTTCACGTTATTGGAACCGAAATAAGCTCCGGCTCTATATGGGCCATAACGGCCTTGAAGGAACTTTACTTTTCACTTTAAGAAAATAATTGTGTTTAAAAAGTCTTCTGGCTTATCTGTTGTTGGCAAAACGGTAGAATAATAGTAAAACAAGTTGCGGCGATAAATCAATGCGTTATTGTTAGTGTCCGATGTCACTCGAACGACATAGTCTAAATGTTGTCACCCATTTGATGTGTGACACGTTATAACTGTTTCGAGCTGTTTTTCAAATAAGACTCCATTATCTCGCAAAAAAAAAAAGGTACAGACGCGGTCTTTATTGGAGGGAGGAATTGAAATTTAGAGACAGTAGCGTTTAGATAAAAAAATAGATCTAGAATTTGTGGGGATATTGTCGAAATTCATGAGTGCGCCATAATAATATTCACTTGTCAACTTTGATATCAGTTTTAACTCACATTGCATGTTTTACCTCATAATGCTCATCATCATACTCTACATGTTGCGTTATTAGTACAAATAATCATAGGTGGCCTGTGGCCAGCTGAGAATGAGGCATCAGGTTTAAATATAGTGGAAATTATGTCACGGTGGAGTCGGACGTCACTCGTTCGTTGAGACCCTGATGTGTGACCATTCTAAAATCCAAGTCAACAAAGTGTCTCTATCTTGTGCATGGGTGGTAACGGAAAACTGATCTAATAAAAATAATAATAATTATAAAATGCATTTCTATAGCGCTCATCATCAACACTGAATTAACCTCTGAGCGCTTAATGTGATCTATTGGCTTATGAATGAATGTTAATTCAATTTAAATGCGACATCTACAGAACAATAAATTCATGGTGCATGCGATGACGAGGTCAGACGTCATCCGAGTAGTACAATTATGTTCACATGACATGCCATCACATCCCATCTTCTTTCTTTATCAGTTCCGATTCCATCTTTCGGTGGTTCAGATGCCCGAGATGATCTTTTTCCAGGCTGCCCTGTCCTGGCATATTCTGTTTCCTTCCGTGAAAGTTAAATTTCTTCACTTTAATGCCTCTTTTATATCTTCTTCCCACTGTCTCTGCCTTTTGGTCTAAGCACTGTATAGTGATTTAGCTATTCTATTGTCGTTCATTCTGTTTACATGCCCAACCATCTCAGTTGATTTATTTCTATCTTAGTTTTCATTTTTATGCCATCTGCTTTGGTTTGAGCTCTTTCTCTTTTTGTTGTACTTCTGATTTTGTCTCTTTTAGTTTTCCCATAATGCATTAAACTACAACAGCTAGGGAGAACCTGCAAATAAACTCTGAGCAGTCTGATGCACAAAGATACATATTGTGCTTTACACTAAAACTCAGACACCAGTCTACATACAGGGACATCTCCACACACAAACTTGACACACTTGTTGAGGTTGCTACTCTCCGAACGTAAGAATGAAATCCTGAAATGCAACGGTGGCATTCATCACCACTAACAATACATAGAAACCGTTTGCAGTTGTGGTCATGTGTCACAAAGGACAGTGGCGTCACAATTACACCACTACTAGATGCATTGTAGTTGAACTGTAGTGTTGGGAGCTTAAAATCATGATGACACTAGTTCAAGCCCCATGGCTGGCATAGGTGGGGTTTTTTCACAACGTTGCACTCTTTAGGAACGGTACTTCACTCTACTTTCCTTAGGTAGATGTGAATGAGAACCTAGAGGTAGGTGTGAATGAGAACTCAGCAATAGAAAGATCTCATCATTGTGTTAGAGTACGAAAAGCCTAACAGGCTTGTGTACTGTATGCTCCCTCAGGAGTTGAGATGCAATTTGAATGAAATGGCCTACTGTGGGGGGGGGGGGGGGGGGGGGAATGATGATGTACAGTCGGTGAGCCTGCACTTGTGCCGGGATACAGTCAATAAATCTATCTTTATCTTTTATATTTACTCAGAAAACAACTCTTTCTTTCTTTTTAATATTAGAAATCAAAATATAGTGTAAAGAAAAATTATACAGATAATAAAACTTGGTAAACATCATGCAGAGTTCTTGACTACTAACCTTCTTCTATTTCTTTTTCTGCCACCTCCACCTCCTCTGCAGTCAAGTCACCTTTTTTGATAACAACAACCACAGGTTTTTCATCATCTTTTTCTTCCAGAATATCATCATCATCGTCTTCGTCATTTGTGGGAATTTGTCTCTGGAATAAATAAAAACGTATAAAGAGGAAATTAAATGCGTACTTACAAAATACTGTCAGTGAGTGTCAGTTGTCGGCCTCTCACGTACCATCAATCTGTATCTCTCTCGCCGACCTCAATTTCTGCTATAAAAACCCACAAATATGTGCCCAAAGGTATCATGATATAACTCTGTGTTTAGATTGGCACATAATGGAACACAGCATTGTTGCTTGAAAAAATGAACACCTATTAAACAATACAAACCAGTACAGTTTTTACTGTAAATTTTGTTTCATCTTACAGCGGTCAGTTCATGTACTGATTTAGAGATTCTGATCAGGAAATAGTCTCTATTAGATGGTTCTTATTTCTCAATGCGTATATAATTATTTTTAGAAATTGTTGAAAATTATACACATTCTCTTCCATCCCCCGTCATCCCAACCCGAGAACAAGTATGAGCTGCAATTCTTAAGAGATGTCGCCCTTTACCCCTCGCAACCCGCTCTCCGGCCTACTACCACACTAGATCTTTAGGCCCTATCCTGCCCCATCTTGTGTTGCCATGTCTTTTTGATCAAGGTATTGGTGGCACTGGCAGCTCTTTTTACTTTCAGTTTGGGATAATAATGGCTGTAATGTAGTTGGAGATTCGTGTCTTGAAGATATCGACAAATATATTTTATCGATGCTAATGAGCAGACTTTTTAAAATTAAAGCATTGATAAGTGGCAATTCAGTTCACTTTAAACTGGGATGCTGTACATCTCAAAATTTGACTGCTCAAAACTCAGGAACCACTGCAGCCACAACCTCCATATTTCACATGTAGATGTCAAATAGCCTGCTTTAGGTTCTTAGACTTAGAGAATAAATTCTTGGGTCAAATCAGTATTTTAATAGATTGAAAAAATATTGTTTTGTTTGCGATTCTTTATTTCTTTCTTTTATAAGTTCCCATTCTACCTTCCGGTGTATTGGTTTAGATGCCCGAAATGATCTTTCTCTAGAATGCCCTGTCCTGACATTTCCTGTTTCCTTCCGTGAAAGTTAAATTTCTTTGCTTTAATGACTCTTTTACATCTTCTTCCCACTGTCTCTGAGGTCTCCTTTTGGTCTTTTACCTTGGGTTTTAGCACTGTATATTGATTTAGCTATTCTGTTGTCATTCATTTTGTTTACATGCCCAAACCACCTCAGTTGATTTATTTCTATCTTAATATTTATGCCATCTTATTGTTGTGTTTCTGATTTTGTCTCGTTTAGTTTTCCCTACTACTCTTCTTAGAGATATACTTCATTTCAGCTGTCTGTACTCTACTGTATTCCCCACTGTCTAAAATCCAGGTTTCACTGCCATAGAAGAGAGTAGGACAATAAACTGTGTTGTATATTGCCATTTTGGTTTTTGTTGACAATTTTTTTTTTAATCTATATATATGCCTTTCCCAGATGGTTATATATTGTCATTGCCTTTTGGCATCTCTGACTGACTTTTTTTCTTAGTTTTCCCTCTGAGTTAATCATTACTCCTAGGTAATTGTAGCTTTGAACTTGTTCTAAATTCTCCATGCCCAATTTAAGATTTTGTGCTTTAACTTCCCTATTTACTAGCATTGCTTTGGTTTTCTTTGCATTTACCCTCATTCCTCTTTTATTTAGTTCATTGTTTATAATGTTGATATTTGACTGAAAGTCCCTTTCTGATTTTCCACACAGAACTAAATCATCATCATTGCTACATTTAATGGTCTGAGCTTCCACATACCTACATTCATTTTTGAAGATGCCTTTGCGACTGAATCCATAAATGGACACAAACTATCCCTGTCTTACTCCTATATCTACATCAAATTCTTCAGATAGGTTTCCAGCTACTCTCACTGCACATGTTGGTTTATTGTAAAAACTTTCAATGGCTTCTACTTCTATTAAATTTTGCTCTACATTGTGTTCTTTAAGGAATGCCATAGTTTGTCCCTCCTCAGTCTCAAAATCCTTTTCTAAGTCAATAAAACACAGGTGTTTCTCTCAGGGAATTTTTCTATAAATATATTATTTGTCGCATTGTAAATATGTGGTCATGTACACTTCTTCCTGGTCTAAATCCACTCTGATGTTTTTCAATCTGATCCTCTACTCTTTTCCTTAGTCTCAATTCCAGTATCCTGGCATAACTTTCCCTGGTACACTAAGTAGTGATATCCCTCTATAGTTGATCCTTTCTTGTGTATTGGTACTCCCGTTCCTTTTTCCAGTCATCTGGCACCTTTTTGGCATATTGCATGTAGTAGTTTGTCTGCCTCTCTCTCTTGGTTTTTAATAATTTCTGGATAAACATGATCTGCTCCTAGGGCTTTTCCTAATTTCACTTTTTCTATAGCTGTTTGGAGTTCTTCCATTGAGATATCTACATCTTCAGCTGTCTCATCTGGATTACTAATTACTCGTACTGATTGATCTGTACTCCTTGTTTCATGTGTCCTGGAGGGATTATGTAATTGTTGAAAATACTTTATCCATGATTTCGCTGTCTTCTTTCATTACTTCTTCTTAATTTGCCGTATTGGACATGCTTTGGTCTTTCTCATGCTCTTCATGGCCCCTCAGAACAGCTTTTCATTTCTTTGATAGCTTTCTTGAAGTCTTTGTTCAAACTCTTCCCATTATTCCTGTTTTGCTTTCCTTACTTGCTCTTTGGCGAACTTGTTTGTTTGTTTATTGAATTTTACCCCTTCTAACAAATACATTGATCTCAGGTGAGAGAAAACAGCAAGCTTAAAGATAAATAAAAGAGGAAAAGAAAAGAAGAAGAACCTACCAGTAGCACCTGCTATCCACCCTCATTGACTTGAGTCTTGGATATTGAAAGATATTTAAAAGTCCAAATCAAAGCAGCTACACTTCATTAGTTCAAGTCAAGCCCGAAACTTGTGACTAGCCCTAAAGTAATAACATGCCTCGACCTTGAAAAAAACCTCATGTACCCCACATGTAGTATTGTATGTAACCCACATATAATATGAACACAATACTACAGGTGCCTGCGTTGGTCAGGATGCTGTACAGTAATATTGTATTGTAGACTCTGGGTAAGCATGTGTCTATATGTGTGTGTGTGAGAGAGAAAGAGATAGAGATAGAGAGATAGAGATAGAGAGATAGAGACAGAGAGACAGAGAGAGAGAGAGAGAGAGAGAGAGAGAGAGAGAGAGAGAGAGAGAGAGAGAGAGAGAGAGAGAGAGAGAGAGAAGAGAGACAGAGAGAGAGCGATTGTGTCTTTCTTATAAGCGCAGAGCAAAAAGTGCCCGGCCGGCATGGGCTTTACCGTGATCCACTTGAAAAAGGCAGAACCAATCGTAAAATAGTAAATGAGGCATAATTATAAAACACAACAAAAAAGCGGACGATTAAACTTGAATCCTAAAGGTCTGTAGATGTACTACTCCTACTACCGGTACCACTACTACTATACATACACTAGTACTACTATTTTCACTTTCTCTCCTTCCTCTGTCTCTCTCTCACTGAACGGCGATAAATGATAACGCAGTGACTCACTCACCCACTCTCTTTCTTTGTTTGGGACATCAGTCCTAATTAGCCTTAGACCCTATGTTTTCCCGGATGGCTGGTGCTTGTGTGTGTAAAAAGTGAGACATAAAAACAATAAAAAGGTGCTCCGATATGCCAAAATCCCGGAAATCTGTGAAAACTCGGAAGATCCCCATCCCTGGAAAAAATGCTATTCGTCATTAGTATCGGATGTCTTGCCGATTACAGATTACGAATCAAGTAGCGCTTTGGCCCTCGTCGGTACTCAAAGTACCTTCCCGCAGTAAGCATGTCATTTCATCGCTCTCAATCTCAGCGTCATTGATTTCCGAGCTGACCGTTTCACCTGTCAAAATGTCCGTCAACCAGATTATCTGTAATTTGTCAATACCAGGGGGAAAATAATGAAAATGTCAAAATAGTAACAACAGGGTATTATCAAAAAAATTTATAAATTAGTAGATCTAGTCTCATTACAAAAATACATAAAAAGTCTATTCCTAATTTAACTGGGATCATACTGAGGATCATCATTAATGACGAATAGGCTAACCAAATTGGTGACTAGCTCCTTGTAACCTTAATGATGAATAGTGGCGATGTCCATCCATCAGTAATGATGAATAGTGCTGGCCATAAAAGATATGGACATGGCATGGGTACGGTAAGCGTATCATGTTGTTATGTTAAGACTAACACCACTTATATTCACAACAGTATTAGATGTAGATCTGCTCTTCAACTCTTCCCTTGATGTTGCAGAACGGTAGTTTAATTGAGCATCACTGTCTATGTCAGTAGTATCACTAGTATCAGTACCACTAAAACTAGAATCTAAACAGTGGCATATACGGGAATTGAGACAGGTGCACTCATCAAGGCTCTGCTGCTTGCGAGCCATACGAGCACGACATTTCCTGTATAAATATCCTATTACTGTCCCAGGTGACATTATAAACTAAGAACGCAAAAAGTAATAGCAATAATAAGTAATACTAGATCTAGGCCTACTAAGCTGCAAACACCACAGTGAAAATTAGAATCAAATTTAGAAACCAAACAAATTAATTTTTGAGGCATAAAAATTAAGACATAAAAACACGTGTTTGAGACAAAAACATGGTTAGAGTTAAGTAATTACCTTTGTATCTATATTTGGGCCCTCTTTGTGTCCAATTCTTTGTTTGAATTGCTGTATGAAAGATGGTTCGTCGCCTCCGACGTACTGCACTCCCTTGCGAGGCATTTTGAAGACGAAATGATTTCTGATTTGGACGAAGTTTGTTAAAAAAATGAAATAACAGTGACTTCCCTTGTAAGTTCTAAACAAAAGCGAGACAACTCACACTCAAAATTAGGTTTATTTCTACTTTCTATTTCTACCAAGCAACTGTGGTGCATCTGACAAGTTACTTCACATTACCACCATTACTAGATCTACAACTATGGCTATATTGACCTATAATGACAACATACTTTGAAACAGTAACAGTTGCTGGCGCCTGTCCATTAGGGTGATAGTAATATCGACTTTTGAGCCAAGGCAAGGAAAGGGCAAGAGAACTAACTTACAAAGTAAATTAAAGTTTAGTTTATTTGAATTGTTTGTTATTTAAAGTAGTAGGGATAAGTAAAGAGACAAAGTTAGAAACACAACAATATGAGATCAAACTAAAACAAATAGCATAACAAACTAATTTAGAAATAAATCGACTCAGATGGTGTGAGCATGTAAACAGAATGCATGATAACAGAAATAGAATACAACGCAAACCGGTCATAACATTAACAGGATCGATGGGGAGAGAGACTAGTCCTATGAAAACAAATTCCTGTTACATATATATATATATATATATATATATATATATATATATATATATATATATATATATATATGCACAGTTGCAGGCAGTAGTACACCTGGGCATCATAGGCCTAACTGATGACTTGCTCATCATACAATGTTAGCCAATGGTATGCCTGCCATCGTAATGTACTAGACACACACTTTCTGTACTCCTTAAGATCTGATGTCCCGTTTGACCCAGAAATGGTTGGCCAGATAGGAAAACCGTGCCTACGTGAAAACCCAGTGAAAATTTCAAACTAATATGTTCAATTCTGTTTTTCATTGCTATGGAGAGTTTAATTTCTATTGGCAGTTTGTTCCGCAGCGTACTACTAGGATAAAATGAGTGCAGGTGAATCAATGTTCGAAGATTGGACCACACGTTTGACAGCCTTCTCACTTCTATGGTTGTTCTTGTATAAAGTATAAAGGTTTAAACTGATCTATTGGCATAAACAGGTGGCTATTTTTAGCTTAAAAAAAAAATTCTGGCTCTGCGTTCTTCTAAAGTATCCATCTCTGTAATGAAAAAAGACAACCAAGTATACTTCATTAATTTGGTTGTTTGTGATAGTGAAGATGAATGTCTATCTAGATTCTTGGATCCACATTTTCCCCTTTGTTGGTTTGCTCTCCTTTTGAGAATATAAGAATGTGTATCATGTGTACCGGTACTACTATCTAGATCTATCTTTGACTTTTTTTCAGATCTGTTGATGGATTTTGAAAAGTCAGGAGGACACATGTTGAAGGCCTACAACTACTACTACTACAACTATGTTTATAGGTCTCTTGAGGCTGAAAAGAACTGTCTTATAAATATGGATTGTGGAAACTAGTTTTACAAGAGGGTAAATCACATGGAACACACAAGTACAAATTAAATACTAACATGGAGATCACCCCTGCAAATAAACAAAGCGACGATGTGTTTTTTGTCACTGCATCATCTTTAAATCCTCATAACATGCAGTATGGTACATTGAAGATAGGTTTGCATGATGACGTCACAGGTCATTGTAACAACACCGTTCCTGTGATGACTAATCATGGGACTATAGATACTGATTGGCTGAGTAATTATAAGAAGGTAGATCTACCTGACTCTAATGTTGGCACATTTCATAGCAGCAAAAATATTTCTCACAGGTCACAGATGGACACAGGTATTAATCCCAGCAAAATCACTCCATTGTTGAGCGGCCATCATGCACTTCAGAGCCTACTCGATGAGATTGCCCATGGAAGAAACTCAAGCAAAGGTCACTGTGGTTATATCAGTGACAACTGCAATGACCCTTCAGTATTTGATCTTCTTTTGGATTCAAGATGTAATACATCTGATGATATGGATTCAAGATGCAATACAATGAACATTGATCCAATGTGCAGTACAACTAATAATTATACAAGTCTTCAGTGCAGTGCCGCCAATGTTCAAGATTCGAGATGCAATACAATGAATATTGATCCAATGTGCAGTACAAGTACAACTAATAGTACAGGTCTTCAGTGCAATATCACAAATGTTCAACTTGGTGATGGTAATGAAGAAGTATTATCTCCCTCCGTTTCTTTATCTCAATCTCAGGTTATTTCCTCCTGCTTAACACATTCCTCCTCAGAGAAAAATGATTCACAAGGCAGTTTGTTTTTAGCCATTTTAAGTTCTTGTAACAATAAAGTAGATCAAGAATTAAGTAAGATACACACGAATAAAGTCGATTCAACAACATTTGATATGAAAGTACAAAACATGGATCCAGTTATAAATCAAAGTAATGATGTTGTGGTCCAGAAGGGCTTTATGATCCAAAAGCACATCCTATTGCCTTTCAATTGAATGAGAAAGAAATATCTGAATTACATGAATTTGGACATAAAAATTCCAATTGCGTCTCTCACAGCTATCATATAGCTTTAGAAGCAACTCCTTTGGCAACACCTATAACTTCAAGACAGAACATTGCTATTCTCCGTCGTCTTGAAAGGAAACCCCTTGATAATGCACACAAAATACTGCATAACAGTCAACATAACAACTTGAACTCCTCACAGGCAGGAAATGGGTAAGTTGTGTCAAAATCAGTTTGGGTAAATTAGGAGTAGGACACTAATCGTTCTTAATCTTATTAAATTGTTGAGGCATAATTTAGTAATGTTGTGAACTTGTAATTTTAGTAACACTATTGTTAGGTGCAAAGGGTCAAACAAAAGAGATATGGAACCTGAGCAGGTCTTACCCCATCAAATACGAGACTCTTTGCCTAAGTGTTGACTGATAAAAAGATAGGAATCGCAATGTTGAAAGATAATTTGTAAATTGAAAAATGACTGACAAATTTGTTTGTTATCGTCAATAAGAATTGTTTGAATTGAGGTTAGCTAACAAAGGATGCAGTGAAGAAAGCGAAAGTGTAAGAGATGAACGAAGCGGTCGCTGTCAGAATACTCAAGGGAAATGCATCGTTAATCTGAAAGTACATAATGTATGCACAGTGGCTTCGGGGCCCGAGTGGTTAGGCTGCGGACCTGGGATCGTGGGTTCGAATCCTGGCACAGCTAGGTCTGACGTTGTGTTCCTTGGGAAAGACACTTAACACACATTTTCCCCACTCAACAAGGTGCAAATGGGTACACAAGAACTAGTTTGGGAGTAAAAACCTGTGTCAGACTAGCATTCTGTCCAGGGGTAACTATTATTATCACCTGTTCCACTTCACGCTATTGAAACTGGGATAATTTCAGACTCTATGGGCCGTAATGTTCTTGAAGGAATAGCGGATGCTAAGGTTATTCATGCATTGAGGGAGACTGTCAAATTATGATATCTTTTTAAGCACTCTGACTAGGGCAGAGGGGTACGAAGGTGTTGGATAGGCTCGTTCTATGCAGGTCTAGTAAATTGAAATTTCTTCAATACCGTTTTGGCCTATACAGCAAATGCACATCCTGATTTATGAGAGTGTAGCAGGACAGGTGATAATACAAGGCACGGCTATAACGCAGGGACTATTTCCACACTTCCTTATAATTTGCTGCAGGGAATATTTCTTTTTTTATTAGAGTTTCCACATCAGGAAATCATGCCATATGCAGGTTTTATAGTAGACAGTTGAGGTATATCATGATTGACTCGTGGTCTAGTCAGTGTTTTTGGAACAGTATGCACAATGCGTTATTCCAATGTATTTTGTATTCACAGCTTGAACAGTAGACACATTGGATTTCAGCAACATGAAGTTGATGCTGTATTCTTGAAATCATGCAAATGCAGAGTAAGGATTGTCAGCCTATCTATTTTTATATCAATTTACTTTAGATATGTATCTATCTATGTATCCATTATGAAACGAAGTGACAGTTTGTTTTTTATTCAATATAGCTGTTATATGCCCTATATGCTTCTTTATTTTTCTTTTAAATGAAAGTAATCTACCTTTGTCCAAATCTGACTAATCCTCTTAAAATAAACTGATACATTGAATTGTATTTATTCATTTAGACATGTTTGCAATCTCAATTTAACAAAGGGTTATGAAGTGTCATAGAAGACATTTGTTTTTTTAATATTTAGAATTGACTTTCTCTTAATCAATAGTGTTTGTTTCTTCATCTTAAACTTTACATTTTCTTTTGATAGATATGTCAGCAAGGATTCAGTGAGGTGTTCAGTTTGAACTTCCACATCTTCAAAGTACATGAGAAGACAACTCGTCCAACTTGTATGAGATGTTCCACCAAGTTTGTCACTTTATGCTCCTTACTTCATCACCTGAAGGTGTGTTGTTAGTGGGAATAATAGTACATTTGATACAATGTCATGTGTAAATAATCGCTTCTCTTCCAATAGTCACCCTAGAGCTTTGAATGCATCAATCGCTCTAAAACACCTTTAACAATAATTCTTTTAGATTAAGTTAATGTTCATTGTGTTAAAATGAATTTACAGCAAATACTTGCGCTTACATGCCAGGATTCAAGCCTCAGGCCTCTGGTTTTCACTACACAAGCACTAGTTAGCACTGTGTCACAGATGCTTTCACTAGACAAGCACTAGCTAGCATTGTGTCACATATTATGCTTTCACTAGACCAGTACTAGCTAGCACTGTGTCACAGATGCTTTCACTAGACCAGCACTAGCTAGCACTGTGTCACAGATGCTTTCACTAGACCAGCACTAGCTAGCACTGTGTCACAGATGCTTTCATTAGACAAACATTAGCTAGCACTGTGTCACAGATACTTTCACTAGACCAGCACAAGCTAGCGTTGTGTCACTAGGTCAGCACTAATCTTTCTTTTTTTCTTACCCTATTTTCAGAGACACAGAAGTAGACTTCTTTCAAAGCAGACAGTAATGACACCTGAAAAGGTTCCAGGGCTTTGGTCACATCATAGCAGTATGTCAACAGCCTTGAAGTTTGGAACAGATAGAGAAAATCCGACTGGTCAGGAAAGGGTAAGACACTAATCTAACTGCCTCCTGCCTGATGCTGAATTCGTGTATAAGGCAACAGAGAAGAATACTAAACACTGAAACTGCTTAAGATTTAAAAATTTATATATTTTTTGAAAATTAAGCAAAAATGTAGAAAAAACAAAATTTATGATAGCTGTTACTTTCTTTCTTTCTTTAGCAGCTCCCATTCTACCTTCCGATGTGTGGGTTTAGATGCCCAAAATGATCTTTCTCCAGGCTGCCCTCTCCTGACATTTTCTGTTTCCCCCGTGAAAGTTAAATTTCTTTGCGGTAATGCCTCTTTTATATCTTCTTCCCACTTTCTCCAAGGTCTACCTTTTGGTCTTTTACCTTGAGTTTTAGCATTCTTTACTGATTTAGCTATTCTATTGTCAATCATTCTGTTAACATGCCCAAACCATCTCAGTTGATTCATTTCTATCTTAGTTTTTATGCTATCTGTTTTGGTTTGATCTCTATTGTTGTGTTTCTGATTTTGTCTCTTTTAGTTTTCCCTACTACTCTTCTTAGATATTTCATTTCGACTGCCTGTACTCTATTGTATTCCCTACTCTCTAAGGTCCCGGTTTCACTGCCATAGAGGAGAGTAGGACAATAAGTGTTGTATACTGCCATTTTGGTTTTTGTTGACAATTCTTGTTTACCTACAAATGCCTTTCCTAGATGGTTATATATTGCACTTGCCTTTTGGCTTCTCTGACTGATTTACTCTTAGTTTTCCCTCTGAGTTAATCATTACTCCTGGGTAATTGTAGCTTTGAACTTGTTCTAAATTCTCCCTGCCCAATTTAAGATTTTGTGTTTTAGCTCCCCTAGTTACTAGCATTGTTTTGGTTTTCTTTGCATTTACTCTCATTCCTCTTTTATTTAATTCATTATTCATCATGTTGATATTCGACTGGAGTTCCCTTTCGGATTTTCCAAATAGAACTAAATCATCAGCAAATGAAAGCATTGATACATTTATTGGTTTGAGCTTCCACATACCTACATTCATTTTCTTCATTTTTGAGGATGCCTTTGCAACTGAATCCATAAATGTGATAAACAAAAGAGGACGTAGGATACAACCCCGTCTTACTCCCATATCTACATCAAGTTCTGCAGATATGTTTCCAGCTACTCTCACTACACATGTTGGTTTATTGTAAAAACTTTTAATGGCTTCTATTAAATTTTGATCTACGTTGTGTTTTCTTAAGGAATGCCATAGTTTGTCCCTCCTCACAGTGTCACATGCCTTTTCTAAGTCAATAAAACACAGGTGCAAGTCAATGTTTCTCTCAAGGAATTTTTCTATTATTTGTCTAAATGTAAATATATGGTCTTGTACACTTCTTCCTGGTATAAATCCACTCTGATCCTCTTCTCTTTTTCCTTAGTCTCTTTTAAAGCATTCTGGTATACACTTTTCCTGGTACGTGATATCCCTCTATAGTTTGAGCATTCTTTCTATAGTTGATCCTTTCTTGTGTATTGGTATTACCGTTCCCTTCTTCCAGTGGCTCCTGTTTGGACTATCATACTTGTTGGCATATTGCATGTAGTAGTTTGTCTGCCTCTTTCCCTTGGTTTTTGATCATTTCTGGATAAACTTGATCTGCTCCTGGGACCTTTCCTAATTTCACTTTTCTTATAGCAGTTTGGAGTTCTTCCATTGAGATATCTACACCTTCAGTTGTCTCATCTGGATTACTTGTTACTCTTACTAATTGATCTGTACTCCTTGTTTCATATGTTCTGGAGGGATTATTTAATTGTTGAAAATACTTTCTCCACGTTTCCATGATTTCGCTGTCTTCTTTCATTATTTCTCCTTTGGCATTCTTAATTTATCGTATCGGGCATGCTTTGGTCTTTCTCATGCTCTTCATTGCTCCCCAGAACAGCTTTTGATTTCCTTGATAGCTTTCTTGAAGTCTTAGTCCAAACTCTTCCCACTATTCCTGTTTTGCTTTCTTCACTTCCTCTTTGGCGATAGTTCTTTTACTCATGTAATCTATCCTATCCTCTGGTCTCTTTGTTTGCAAGTATTTCTTCCATGCATCCTTCTTTTCTTTGATCTTAGTCTTGACGTTCTCATTCCACCATGCTGTTCTTTTCCTATCTCCTTTAATTTGTTTCCTTCCACAGACCTCTTCAGTACAACTGAGGAGTGGTCCTTTATACGTTTGCCACTTTTCTTCTATTGTGCTTTTTTTCAGATCCATCTGCCTTTCACTGATAAATTCTTTTATCCTGGATCGGTATATCTGTTTTACTATTGGTTTATTTAGTTCTTCTATTTTGAATTTAGTAGTTTTCTTCTCTTTCCTTTTCTGTTTGTTTTCTTCAGTTAATAATCTCATTTTGGCTATCACTAAGTGATGATCACTAAATATTTCAGCTTCTCTGTTTTATTCTTGTAAAAAAAAAGGGAGCTGCTAACTATTATGTAGTCTATGATTGACTTTTCACATCTGTCTTCATTTACTCTTGTATATTTGTGGATATCTTTATGAGGAAAAAATGTGTTAGCTATTTTCATGTTATTCTTTAGGCAAAAATCTATTAATCTTTCTCCATTTGGAGAAGCTGTTGTTTCTCCTTCTTTACCTATTACTCCTCCTGATGTTTCTACTTTGTTGTCTACTCTAGCGTTTAAATCTCCTAAAACCATTAGTTCCTTTTTGGGTTTGAGATTCTCTACAGCTATTTGTAAATCGTTTTCGAAGATATCTTTTTCTTCTTTGGAGGCATCTTCGGTGGCTTCTTCGTTTGGTCCATAAGCTATTATTAATTTAATTTCTCTTCTTATTGGTTTAATATTTACCTCTTATAGCCATGGGCTTATAAATTTCTAACTCTAGTAGTTTTTCATGCCTTTTATGCAGTAGGAGGTTTACTCCTGCTCTAGCTCTATCTTTGACATGTACTCCTGAGAAGATTAAAGTATGATTTGGTCCTGCATTTTCTATTCCTTGTCCTTTTTCTTTGTTTCTGTAATAGCCAAAATGTTTATTTTGAATTTTTCCATTTCTTCAGCTAATTCTAACTCTTTTCCATTTATTCACCTAACGTTCCATGTTCCAAAAATCATAGTCCGTATTCGTTTCCAAGTTCGTCTTCGAAAGATCAAACCAGTTGTATTATATTTATTTATCTGAATCTGTTTGGTTTTGGATAAGCAGGATTAGCCCACTGTTCCCTAGGTAGATGGTGGGGCTGCCACCTTGAGGCCCCCTACCAGGCCTTGTTATTTTCTGCTAGGGTTAACTCTCTTAGCCTTTAGTCTTTCAAGACCAGCATGCAAGGCAGCAGGTTGTTATTTTCTGTCAGGGTCAACCAAGACCGCCTTCAAGGCAGCAGGTTGTTTTCTGTCAGGGTTAACTCCCTTAGCCTTTGGTTGGCCAAGACCCGCCTGCAAGGCAGAAGGAGACTCGTGGAGGGCGGGATCATCTACTCCCCTTACAGGTGCTTACCTGTCCACTGCCCGGAAAATTTGGTTAATAATATTCACAATTGTTGTTTTGACTCACTTAAAACATTATTTTTTTTTAAAGGATCTTATTTTTAGCCCTACAATTTTAATATTGAACCATTCCATGCCCAATGAATTTTCTGAGGGACGCAATGATATTTGTGGATGTCTTGAAATGCAAAGATTTCATGGTTTTTTTGTGTTTGTTAGTTGATCAGAATGAGAAAAGAACTGATTACGATGTGGTTTGTATTCTCAAACAATAGGATTGATAATTCTTGTCTTTTCCACAGGGAGAAAAGCTCCTTCAGCAAGGTATGGAGAAACGCTCAACCTTTCATTGTGGAGAATGCGGAAATGTAAGTGACATTGTTTTTCAAATTATCTTCCATATAGGAGGTGGCTGATATATCAAATCTTAATCATAATATGTCGAGTCAGTGCTAGTTTACTATACCCTTAGAAAGTCGCTTTCTTCAAATTTCCAGATTTAGACATAATTAACTCCTAGGGATAAAAGAATATTATCAAAGTTGATAATGATTTGCCTATAGAACGAATAGCTCATAATAGATTCTTGTTTAGAAGAAAATCAGTCTGTTTAAAATATCAATAAGTTATATCTGAAACTGAAACCCAGGTGTGTGTTTTGAAATATGAGACATGAAATAGAGGAACCCAGAGCCACCTTTGCCGCTACTTGCAACCCCTCCTTCACATCACTACTCCGGCTGACCTCTTTGTTGCTTTGAATTTCACTGTCTGCTCTCTCTCTTTCTCCCACTATCATCCTCTCTATCTCTCTCTCTATACTTATATCTCCTCTATTCATTGGACTCCTTAATAACCTTCTCGCTGTATTACAGAAAATTCAAAATCATGCAGCCAGGCTTGTTTAAAACATCCCCAAAAGAGAGCATATAACCCCTGCCCTCATGTCCGACTGGCTCCCTCTGAAATATCGTATTGACTACAAAATCACCAATATTGTCCACCAATGTCTCAATGATCCATCATTCCCTTTTTATTTAACCGATTTATTGCAAATTTATAAACCCAAACGCACCTTTAGATAAAAAAAAAAAGTACATTTTCTCTAATGCCTCCAAGAGCTAAGCTAAAAAATCACGGCGAAAGATCCTGTAACTTTCAAGGGCCCAAAATATGGAATAATCTCCCTTTAGAATTGAGAAATAATGAGTCTACCGCTTTATTTTCCTGTAATATTTTAAGACTACTTCAACTACTTGTTCACACAAGTCAATGTACATTTCCTATCCCAATATCTATTCATTTTCACCCTTTTTCATCCATTTTCTTCCTTCTATTTAATTTTTTTTCCATTCTAGATAAGTGTTCTTTATTACATTTGTATTGTAAAGCGCTTTGAAACCCGTTTTGCATGGCAAGCACTATATAAATTATCTTTTTCTTCTTTTTATTATTATTAGTATTATTATTATTCTCCATCCCTCTGCCCTAGACCCCTCACCTCCCTCTCCCAGGCCTCCAAAAATGTTCTTTATTGTCGTTTATCTTGCCAATAGCTTCTAATAACCAGAAAAAAAAAGAATGTTTGGGAAACTGCTATAATTAAGAAATGACATTGTTGATAAGAATCTATTTTCTTTACCAGGAGTACAAACACAAAAAGACCTTGATGCATCATGTCAAATTTAAGCATTACGGCCTTCCGAAGAAGATTCACAGATGTAGCCATTGCTTCAGATCTTTTTCGTCCCTGTGGCAGCTGAAGAACCATGTGGCATGGTGGCATTTTGGCACAAAGCCGTACATATGTGAGTTCTGTGAAGAGGATTTGTATGCCTGCCTACTTTGAAACGACATCAACGCAAGCTGCACACGGGGGAAAAACCATACGGATGTGCCTGTTGTGGGGAAAGATTTTTTGAAAAGGTGTGTTTTAAATGTGTAGATATTTGTTGAATTGTTGGTTTGTTATTATTCTTCTGATTTTGTTTGTTTGTGGGGTTCAGGGTAATCGATGGTGGATAGATTTCTCTGTTTTTTCTCTAAATGTAAGTCGATACTGAGAAGGCCATTTTTGCCCCAAATCAGACAAATCTAGTTTATTGTGTTATTAAACGCAGCCGTTCATTCCCTTCGCATTGATACCATAAAATCAGCTCAGTACCGATTTTTAAAATTTTCAACACATTGTTTGAATCATAAAAGCCAGTAATTTTGTCTAAAGTATAGCAAGTTGGTACACATTTTAATCAGCACAGTGTAATCTATCTGAAAAATGTTCACATGACCAAATTTATTCAATAGTGCCTTAGATCGTCAGGAAAATATATGACATATACGCGCATCTGTCATTGAAAGATGCTGTCAGAAATGAGTATAAGGGAGCCGGGGCAGTTGAAACAGGGTCAACAAGTAGTAGTTGAGAGCCTCTCAGGGTTTTATGACGTTTCAAAGCATTATTCTACTCGTTCCTAGTTTTGTATGGGAAGAAACATTCAAATAGGGGAAAAAAGATTTTTAGATACAATTTTCTCATCATTGACTTTTTTTACTGTTTTTTGCTAAGTAGTCTTACAATTTTCAACGAATTCGCTTGAAATTTGGCATACAGCTGCTTTGTATCATTACTTAGAGACTCTAGCATCTGATTTCTGATATCTTTTGCACTTTCTGAGACATTCATGATTTATTGTTTGAAATTTGAGAGAAATTAGTTTCCTTCAAGTTCAAGCCCCAATTGTATAAAAAAAACTATACAAGATATATAAAAACGATACATGAGATTATGGATATTGGTTTGAAGTTTCTATGTGCAAAATTATAAACCTTTAAAATGAAACTGTAGGACTACTTAGTTTTTTGAAAATTGCCAAAATTGACCTAGTTTTGCACCTGAAATTCAAGACAGTAGCAGTTTTCATGGCAACCAAACTTTCAAAAATGACTTTCAAAATTTATTTCCTCTAATTTCGCCATGCTGAACTTATTTATGAAACTTAAAAAATTGTGTATCTCTTCAAACTAAAATAATCGCCCCCAAGACCTGCCTCATTCCTAAAAGAACCTTTGCTTTACATAACTTTTTTTTTTTATCTCAAAATATCTCTCAGGTTACCCTAGATCTGCACAAAGCTCAAATACACACTGGCGTTTTCCCGTTTATATGCAGTCAGTGCGGGCGAGGATTTGTTCAGCTGTGCTTTCTCACGAACCACTTGAAGATTCACTCCAACGTTCGTCCATACAAGTGTCCAGACTGTGGGAAGCAGTATTCCAAGATAAGCCATTTGAAGCGGCACAAAATATCATGTGCCAAGAAAATCGCTAGCAGAAAAGCATCTGAAACCTAAGGACTAGTGACTGTTTTGTAAAACAATCAATGATTAAAATATTATTTCAGATGTCACACAGTTTTCTGTGTTACCATATAAATTTAGTTTGTATGTCAGTTTCCTGATTTTGTTCATTCGTTTTGTAAATTTTGTGTCTGTTTTTAAGCTTCTTGCAGGAAGTGTTTAAGGTATATGGCACAAGGTTTTGATATATGTATGTTATGAACTCATTGACGGCGCATTGAATGTATTAGCCCGACAGTCAGTATTAGCCCTGACAGCACATCGGACATATGTGTCCGACAAGCATGAGCAATTTTTTCTAATATACATCATCATAAGTCAAAGAGTGGATAGGGGAAAACAGATTAAAACTAAATGATGACTAAACAGAAGTTATGTTTATCGGAAGCAGATTTTTATTAACCAAGAATGACATTTCCACAATTAAAACGTCTGAGGTTAAGAATTTGGGCACATATTTAAATCCTGAGCTTTCAATGAATATCCAAATCAGTTACTAGGTTCAAACCCTACACAGTGAATTAAGAAAGATCTGTTTTATAAGAACATGCATCTCAGAGGATGTCACAAAAAGACTTGTTGTCTCACTCATGTTTTCTAAATTGAATTATTGTAAAATTCTGTTGTTTGGTTTGCCTCGTTGTAAGCTAAAATGTTTACAATTGGTTCAAAACTGTGCAGTAAGATTAATCATCAGAACATGTAAATTTGACTCAGTTTCTCCCTTGCTCTCCAAACTACATTGGCCACCAGTTGAGAAAAGGATCAAATACAAAGCATGCATCCTAGTCTATCGTTGTCTTGAAAACACAGACCCTCCCTACTTTTTCGAACTACTAAACGGATATTCAGTTCCCTGCAAATGCGTTCTGCAACTGATCCCTCCCGTTTGACTATTCCCAGAATTCGTACTAAACCTGGAATGAGATCCTTTTTTTCATTTTGGACTGACCATGTGGAATTCACTTCTTCTTAGACTGCATGAAGTGACTTCACTGCCTAATTTTAAACGCCAACCCAACCCTTATGTTGCCGATAGTGAAACTTTCGGTTTAAATTCGTATAGCCAACTTTGACTGATGTCAAAACTTGACCAGCTCCACTAAAAAAGCCAAATATAAAATAAAATGAAGTAAACTGTTATGTAGAGTAGTTTCCTGTCCATTGTAATAGACTGCTGCTACTGCATGAATTTTTTCCATTAAAAATTTGCCAATTTGACTTGGATTTTACCTATTTTTTTTTACTTGTTTACACCAGCAACCTCGAAATCAGGGATTTCGATGATAAACAGATTCTGCACCGTCATGAATCTGATTCTGACAAGGCTAGAGTTGAAAATAGTGATGATCCATGGTGCAGCAAATATGGTAGAGGTGTTGAAGAGCTTATTGACTCTGACAATGACAACGAATTGTATGAGGTTCTTCGGGAGAGAGCATAAGTAAAAGAAGGGTGTGGCACAGTTAACACTGGTGCCTGGCACAGTTAACACTGGTGCCTGGCATTGGGAATATTTGAAATTAGAGACATATATGACACACAATCATAGAAAACACAAGAGTAGAAGACATAGGTAGACAGGACAGCAAAATAAAAAAAAATATTCTTAATTACTGTTTTAGTGTCATTTTGTGTATTGTTTCTTGATATTTGCATTTTTTGTGTTTGTCATGCAACATGAATAATTGAATTTTTTTCACATTTATGTCCAATTCTTCCCTTTTTTTGTCTTCTTCACACTACAATACAATCCACAAATCATGATTAGCCTATAATATGCTTCACAATGGTGTAATTTGTGACCATAAACTGTCATTTTCACTGAGTTATGACCAAAAAAACAAATTGTCTAAGTCCAAGATGGCTGCCATGGTCACATGACCTCATTTGTAGCATAGGTGTAATGGACATGGTGTGCTGAGTTGAAATATGTCGGTTCTTTTCTGACGCTTCCGGTTGCCATGGAAATGGTGGCCATCTTGGATTTTGCCCAAAATTTTCACCATCAGATTTGATTTTTTGTTTTTATGAATTTTTGAAAATAACATATGGGAACAACCCAAAAATATACAAAAATATTGTACAAAAAATTCAATTTTTACAAAACTATAATACATATCAGAAAAATGCATCTGATCATTTTTTTGTTTTATCCCACTTATCATTCATACCAAACTTCATGCAGATTAGTTGAGAAATAAAAGAAAATAGATAGGAAATAATGAATAAAAAACGATATTTTGAGAAATTCTAATTTTTAAATTTTTTTCTTGTTATTTAAATATATTTTTCTCCCATAAACCTAAGAAAAGTGTAGGATAATACATGTACTTTGGAACATCGTAAAACCTTGAGAGGCTCTCTTCTTCTTATCGACTCTGTTTCAAGTGCACCAACACCTTTTTACTCATCTTGAGATGGTGCCATTTGATAATAGGCGCATGGAATATGTCCCGTATTTTCCAGACGATCTAAGGCACTATTCATAATAGATCCTCAAAAGAGTTTATTTTTGGATAGCGTTTATTGTGACGATCAAAATTAGTACCAACTTGCCGTACATTAGACATTATTTCTGGCTTTTATTGTATAATTATAATCGAAGTGACTATTCAGTTCCAATACCGAAGTGCTTTCATACGGCTCCTATACCGAAGTGGGAAAAGGCTTTGACCTTTTGCATGATGGGAAAAGCGCGCTATTTCTGTTTCGCATTGCGACGTCACTTCATCTATCACGCTTCATTGACGCGCCATTGTTTACCATTCACACTTCACTGACCCACCATTGTTGTAATTCTTCTCGCTTCGCTGAAATTATGCGCTTCCAATCCTTTTCCGACTGGGAAAATGCATTGAAATCCTAAAAGGGTAAGGGTAATCATAAAATAATATCTCACTTTTTACTTGCGCCGGTATTCAGTCTTAGATGGAGTTTACCACCCGTTTTGGGCTGCATTCCCAAACAACCCAAATCGATTCTGACGTGCAAAATCGATTGTCGAACAGTTTTATCCGGTAAAGCGAATGCTTAGAAGCCTTGGGAACGGTTTACCTCAACCTATTCTCCGCAATCGAAGCGGGAGACGTCGACGGAGGCCCGGGAAGAGTAAGGGACCCTATCTTTGGATTCAGTTTGCACGGAGATAGGTATCACTGTCCCATAAAGCACCGCAGCTCTTGGGGTGTCTGGTGCGCCCTCGCCGGCCTTTTGAAAATCCAATGGAGACTGCGTGAATTTTGCACCGGGCCGTACCCATATCTGCAGCAGGTCTCCGAGGTGCACAGCCTCTGGTCGATAGAACAATGTAGGTAAGGGAAGTCGCAAATTGGATCCATAACTTTGAGAAAAGGATTGGCCCTAAGGGCTGGGCCAGTCGGAGTGGGGAACGAAGCAGGATGGGGCAGGGGCGGGTCAGGCCAAGCTCGGAACGCGCTCCAACTCTCCCGTAAAATTACCAAATAGAGAAAGGCTGCCTCCAGTTGTTGCAGTTTACTGTGACGGCGACAATCATTTCCGACAGTGCACTCCCCTAGGGTCAAACCCTTTCCACTCACTCTCCCCTACATTTTTTCCCCAGTGCTCAGCCTTGTTCTCATTCATGAAGTGCTTTTTGAATGGTGTCAGCTTTCTTCACAGTTGAGTAAGCAAATTTATTATCCTCCTACTCCTATGTCAATGTCAAGACTCAGGTTCTGATCGCAATCAGTTCCCATTAATTGATTCAGCAGTCCCTCCCCCACCCAGTTGAGAAGAGTTTTGATGTCCTTTGTGCACATTTTGCACAATCAGTCCATATATCCTTCGAACGCTCGATACTTCTCAGGACCACAAATATATCCCCTTTTTCCTGGCCGCATGTCTGCCCATTCTTTTAGCCACCCAGTGTTGCAGTGAAAGCCCTCAGGGGAAGTGCATCTGGCTATGGCTGGTTGAGATGTAAGTTCACTAACACGGCTCAGTTAGTCAGTACCATAAGTCTCCCGACCATGCTTATGCTTCCCCTCACCCCAGGTATTTAGGGATCATTGATAAATGCCACATGAATATTAGTGAACCCTCAAAATTGCTCACGAGTAGGGAATAAATAATAAATAAAACGGTGATTATTGCCACCCATGTGCATAGTTAAATGATAAGACATTCATTTACATTTTTTTCTTCAGTTAAATCTTGACCGTAGTGAAAAGCTGCAATATGAGTATGTGCGGTATGTGTGCAAACAGGGGAAACGCCGCCAGACGGAGAGCAAGGGTTTGCGTCTAAATCAGCATTACTTTTTTATTTCTTCGTGATGAAACCTATCACAACTGTTACAGTCAATGTCACTTAATTGAAGCAGCTCTATCACCCGGAAATTCTGCGGGGCAAGTTTCTACTAACACTCCCTCGCTCCCTCCCTCCCACTCCCTCACTCACTCCCCCCCCCCCCTCTCTCTCTCTCTCTCTCTCTCTCTCTCTCTCTCTCTCTCTCTCTCTCTCTCTCTCTCTCCACCCCCTCGCTCTCTCGCTCTCTCTCTCTCTCTCTCTCTCTCTCTCTCTCTCTCTCTCTCTCTCTCTCTCTCTCTCTCTCTCTCTCTCTCTCTCTCTCTCTCTCTCTCTCTCTCTCTCTCTCTCTCTCTCTCTCTCTCTCTCTCTCTCTCTCTCTCTCTCTCCTCCCTCTCTCTCTCTCTCTCTCTCTCTCTCTCTCTCTCTCTCTCTCTCTCTCTCTCTCTCTCTCTCTCTCTCTCTCTCTCTCTCTCTCTCTCTCTCTCTCTCTCTCTCTCTCTCCTCTCTCTCTCTCTCCTCTCTCCCTCCTCCTCCCTCCTTCCATCTTCACTTTTTCTTTCTCCATTTCTCTCTCCCTTCACTTTCAACCCTCTCAATGTCTCCCTCTACCCTTTCCCTCTATTGCTATGCTTCCCAGGCCTCTCACCTATCTCTCGCTCTCTTTATCTACCCTTTATCTCTCTTCTCCTCTCCTGGTCTCTCCTCTCTCTCCTCTCTCTCTCTCTCTCTCTCTCTCTCTCTCTCTCTCTCTCTCTCTCTCTCTCTCTCTCTCTCTCTCTCTCTCTCTCTCTCTCTCTCTTTACCCCCTCTCTCTTTCATTACCCTTGTTCTGTGTCCTTACCCTTTCTCTCTCTCTACTCTCCTATCCTTCTCCTGGTCTCCCCCTCTCCTCCCCCTCCCTCTCTCCCCCTTATCCCCATCCCCCGTCTAAATCTACCATTTCTCTCCCTACTCTCCTATCCCTCCCCCGCCTCTCTCTCTCTCTCTCTCTCTCTCGCTGCAGCACAGGCGGCGCTCTCTCTCCCTACCCTCTCTCTTTCTTCCTCTGTTTCTCTGTCTCATTCTCTTTCTTTCTCCTCTGTCTCCCTTTATCCATGTCCACCCTCTGGCCGCCCCCCCCCCCCCATCTCTATCCCTCAAAATGTTTGAACATACAAGCATAATGTTTATCAAGTTTCTTCAATCTTTACTTCCTTTAACCACAGACCTACAGTGCCTACCCCGAGAAACGTAGGGTCGAGTTGGCCCATGTGCTGACTCAAGGCCGTCTCTAATATCAAGGTGGCCTTGGCTGACTCTAAAGATACGTCGACATATCAGGGCTGACCAAGAAAAGAATGTCCTTCCCCACAACGCCAGAAACACGGCTGCTAGTACTGCTACTGCTGGGCTGTCGTCCCGCAGATGATCTGACATCGCCCTTGTGAAAGAGATTTTGATAGAAATCAGGGAAGAAGGAAGGGAGGTGGGACCAAGTTTGGACAGACTGAAGACGGCGACTTTAACCATTTTTAAGAGTCTTCAGGAGACATCAAGAATTTCATAAATAAAGGCAGGAGTTATTCTGCTGATAAAATTTGTTATAGAAAAGAATCTCCCCATGTCTATAAGCGAGCAGTTTGATGCTTTGCTGAAGTGTGTTCTGATTCAGAATTTTAAAAAGTTCACTTGCGACTGCACAAAAAAACAACGGCAATAGCACAAGATCAAACTCTGATGAGTTGGCAGGGAAAATGAGATAAATATCCTCTGTGTTGACTGCAAATTTGGTTCTCTGTGTACTTAATACATACACTATCATAAATTTGCATAAACTTTGTGGGCCTGCCTTTGGTGGAAATTGACACTTGCTCAGAGAAAATGCTCTGCTGTGCATTGTCAACAATATTTTTGTTTTAAATTTTCAAAACAAAACTTCTAATAAGAATTGGAATGTCTGTTAACGTCTTAGTCTTAGCTTGGTTTACAAATGACATTCTAATTCTACCAAGTAGGTCCCAATGTTTAATCATAAATGATAACAAATCCCAATATTAATAGAGCATCAGGGTTTCTAGATCATGTTTACGTCAACGTTAACATCTAGATCTAGAGTGCATTGCCTTGGTCCATTTATACCTTCATAACATGCTCTAACATTCCATGCTTCAAAACTCATAGTCCGTATTCGTTTCTAGCGTCGTCTTCGAAAATTTAATCCGATTATCTCACAGTTAGTTACCTGAATCGGTCGGTTTCGAGTAAACATGTGATTATCCCACTGTACCCTAGGTAGATGATGGAGCTGTCACATTGAGGCACCTTACCGTGCCTTGTTTATCGTTTTCTATCATGGTTAACGTCTTTAGCCCTTGGTCAACCAAGACCGACCTGCAAGGCAGCAGGTTGTTATTTTATGTCATGGTTAACTCCCTTAGCCTTTGATCAGTCAAGACCCGCCTGAAGAACAGCAGAAGACCCTTGGAAGGCGGGACCGCCCAATCCCCGTGCACTGTCTACTGGCCGGAGTTGTTATGGAAAGTGTGAGCTCTTGTCGGAATTAATGTTGTTATTGGTTTGAGGTTGTTGATGTTTGTTGTTGTTGTTGGGGGGGGAGGGTGTTGTTTTGCTGTTGGTTTAGTTTTCTTTTCTTTTGTCTTGGTTGTTGGGTCGTTTGTTGTTGTCTTTTGTGGAGTTTGTTTTATGGACGTTTGATTTGTTTTGATTTCGGTTTTGGGTCTTTTTTATTCCTGTTCTTTTTCGGTGTAAGGGGGAGAGGAGGGGGGATGTTGAGTTTTTCTTCCTTCACTTTGATGGGGAGAGGGGGCTTATTTTAGGACTTTCTCATATCTATTATGATAATCTTCATAAAGGTAAACGGTAGACCTAGCTGATCCTAGTGTTTAGTTCCCGAAGATGCCTGGCTGATGGGCGTGTTCTAAATCCGAACACTGAGGTAGATCGCCACATTACACCATGGATGCTTTTCTCTATAAAATATTTATTTTTCCACCGTTTAAAGTTTCTTCTAGAGTGGGATTAAGGGTGTACATCCCATTTAGAGAGATGTGACAGACATGTGACGTTTAGGATTTGAGGCTTCATCAGATAATAACCAAGTAAGCTAGAGCAACGAATAACTCATGATTATATCATTATAATAATATGACATAATTGAAAGGAAGAGATAGTAGATGTAAAGAAAAAAGCAAAGCGGAAAATAAATCGACGGAAATGTAGAGTACAATGATAAGAAAGAAAACCGAAATACTTAATACATGTATGTACGTGAAGTTCAAATCAACAAAAACAAAGCAAATTAAAAGAAGATAATATTAACAGGGCAAATATGTAATATACGATGAAAAAGAAAAACTTAAATTTGAATATACACCATAAATAAATGATAACAGTTAAAGTGACACGGTGAATGAAGTGATCATTATCTTTCTCTTGTTGTTTTTGTATTATGCTGGAGACTACACGATGGATTCTTCGAATCGAACGAGTTTATCGAGACGATAGCAATTCAAGAAGAAGTGGAACCATATATTATACGAAACAAAAAACAGTGAACATGGAAATTAGAAAACTATGATCATGACAAAAAGATATTTGAAAAGAAGGAACAATTTTTGATTGAGAAGAAAAAAACAATATATAATTTAGCCTAAATCTATTTCGGTTTCCTATTGAACAATTTCTATGTTGAGATCATAAAATGATCTTTAATATAATCATGTTAAGTAATATATCAACCAATTAAAGCCCACAAAAAAAGTCGATCAAGCTCAAAGAAAAGCCCGAGTCTCCAACTGTTCTATAAATTTCTCAATAATATCCGTGTCTGTAAAGGGAAATTATAAACGATATTCCAAAAAAATGGAACGATATAGTAATAAAATCGATACCATTTTTAAACTCATGTCTACGAACCAACGAAAAAAAACTATAAATTTCTTAATCATATTACGTCATGAGAAATTCACACATACGAGGTTTAAAGCACTTTTTGTGAAGATAATTCATGAAGAACAAGACATAAATGTATGAAAAGGGGCTCCAAATCTTACCAAAGTTCCTTGTTTCTGTGGACATATTAAACTTCTTGACCTTTGGTATATCAGAAAAGTACAATATTGGACAAATACTGAAAAATTACCCGAATAAAAGGAACATTTACGAAAAGACTCCGTTGTATGACGATTTTGCCTCAAGCTTCTCTCTCTCTCTCTCTCTCTCTCTCTCTCTCTCTCTCTCTCTCTCTCTCTCTCTCTCTCTCTCTCTCTCTCTCTCTCTCTCTCTCTCTCTCTCTCTCTCTCTCTCTCTCTCTCTCTCTTCTCTTTCGCTCTTTCTCTCTCTCTCTCTCTCTCTCTCTCTCTCTCTCTCTCTCTCTCTCTCTTCTCTCTTCTCTCTCTCTCTCTCTCTCTCTCTCTCTCTCTCTCTCTCTCTCCCCCTCTCTCTCTCTTCATTTTGAGCGAATAGAAACAGGTGGACATTGATGACTTCGTTTCGTTTGGAAGTTGTTGGGGTTGAATATTATTAGTCAGTTTTCTTGTGAGGTTTTGTTAGGGTTTTTTTCAGTTTGCCTGGTTTTTGTTTGTTGCGTGTTGTTGTTTTTGTGTTCGTATGGGTAAGGTGAAATGATTTGTCAAGGAGGGAAGAGGAAAGGGCGTCTGTTGATAATATATACAATGGAAGACTAACAGAGCTGGAAATTCGAGAAGAAAAAAAGATAAATGTATGAAAAGGGGCTCCAAATCTTACCAAAGTTCCTTGTTTCTGTGGACAAATTAAACTTCTTGACTTGATGAAGTGAAAAATAAAAGCAGTCAGACTCAAACAAAGGAATTGATGGCCTGAAATGCCGGTATGCATATATTGTAGCCTCCAGCAAACAGATTATTTGCTTTGTTTTTGGTTTGTTTGTGTTTTCTTTCTTCTTTTTTATTGTTGTCCTGTTTTGCTCCTTAAAAGGACAAAAAAACTAGTTTGAAATGGTCTACCAGTGGTTGAATACATATATCATCTAATATGTACTAAGATTCTTGGAATAAAGTAAGGAAAAGACACACGCAAACTGTAACTGTTATGGGAAATCGGCCGAAACTGATTTGTAGTGGTGGAAAGACATTTTTTAGAGTTGAACAAATGATACTTCAAAGAGACATTGAGGATAAATAAATAACAATAATACGAGGGGGAGAGAGAGAGAGAGAGAGAGAGAGAGAGAGAGAGAGAGAGAGAGAGAGAGAGAGAGAGAGAGAGAGAGAAGAGAGAGAGAGAGAGAGAGAAAGAGCGAGAGAGAGAAAGAGAGAGAGAGAGAGAGAGAGAGAGAGAGAGAGAGAGAGAGAGAGAGAGAGAGAGAGAGAGAGGGGGGAGGGACCCACACCAACAAAAAACTACAGCTCGCTTCGTAACTAATAAGTATACATATTATACTAAAGGAAATACCAAAAACCAGTGTGAATCAATTGCAAGGATACCTTCAGAAGAACTTACAGCCAGAAATAAAATTCATATTTTCTGTACGGCTTTAAATAGCCAACTGTTTATTCCATGAGATCAGCTTAAATTTTAATACAAGAACAACCAGATCAGACTGCCAAACAAACATGGTTCCATCTTCAAACATTGATTACCCTAGTACAGTAAGGCTGTGTAATGGACTGCCAAAATAAAAAGCAACTCAGCAATAACACTGAAGATTTTGAAAACAGAATTAAACACATCTTTAAAACCAAAATTGGATTAATATTTTTGGGTTAAATCAATATATGCGCGCTAATAGTAAAACTTAACAGTTGATTTCGTCCATTATTATAATTATGAAGAAGAAGAAGAAGAAGACGAAGAAGAAGAAGAAGAAGAAGAAGAAGAAGAAGAAGAAGAAAAAGAAGAAGAACCGTCCCGACCAGGTAGAAAATATAAAATACGTGGAGAATGAACATGATCTTGGTCTCGAGTCGACTTCCTTCATGATTTAAGTAGTCGATTCTAGCCAGCTGAGTATCGGGTATTATGGAATGAAGATAAGGCTAGGCTACCACCTCAATGGCGAATCGGAACTAGATCTAATTTATAAGCTTGTCATTTATTTCGTGGCCCCGGTCTCGCCTTACACCGTGAGGTACGAAATAAACCTAAGACAATATTGAGAGAAATGGCCAAAAATTTAGAAGAGAACACAAGACAAGACCTAGGTATAGCCCCGTCTCTATCTGAGGATAAGTTGAAGGATATATCAGACGATGACGGCAAGAACAAAACCAAGATTTTCTGTCAACACTGTCCAAGCCTGGTATTGTCACGGCACACGGCAACTCTAGTTCACAAAAAGGTATTTTGGAAATTTGTGAAGCGACAGAAATCAGTAATAAAAATCGTTAAAATATTAAAAGCTGGGTTTCCAATTCAAATCTTCAATCATTTTGTCACTGGAGGTTTTAGCCAAAGTAGAGATCTAGACTAGATTCTAGATCTAGTATCATCTAGAATTTAGATCTGTACAATAACTCTGTCAAATTAAATTTCGATGGGGAGGATTTCCCATAGTTGGACAAACCATTTAATATTCTCTTGTGAGTGAAAATCGGTAACAAACGAACGTAACATATTTCAAACCATCTTTAGATATAATCTTCAAATCCAGGTTCCGTCGAAATAGAACCTTTTTTGACTCACTAATTAATTGTAAGGAGTTCTGTAGTCGGAAGGACTTGCATATATAGCCGGGGTTCCACCCAAGGAACATAATTAAGAGGGTTTATTTTGATGGGGTGAGAAAAAAAAAGTTAGGGCTTGGTTTTCAGAATCAGAATCAGAATTGATAATTCGCAAAAAGGCATTTTGCCCATGAATGCGAATATAGTGTTACACTTCACAGTTCATATTCACACATTTTCACGTCCAAGCACACGTTTAAATTGGTCAACAGATAAGCTGTTGATGACTCTATTTGGCAAGGCATTCCACTCGCAGATGGTTCGAGGGAAAAAGCTGTGTTTGTAAATGTTGGTCCGGGTATGTGGGTTGATGAATTTTTGCTGGTGATGATTTCTTGTTGAGCGAGTATATTCATTGTTGTGTTGAGAAAAATAAGTTGGGATTTTCACATTTGATGTGTCTGTGTTTATTGCTTTGTAAATATGTGTGAGGCGAGAGTGTTTTCGGCGGGTTTCAGAGAAGACCAGTTAAGTTCCTGTAATACTTGAGTCACGCATCCTTGTTCTCTTGACCAGCATTTTTTTACAACTCGCTGCCTGTCTCTGTAACTTTTCAATTTGGTATTGGTGGTGTGGATCCCATGCAGCACTAGCGTATTCTAGCGTCAGCCTAACAAGTGCTGTGTATGCCTGAGATTTAATTTGCATGGGGCATTGACGCAGGTTTCGGTGGATAAACCCAAGGCATCTATTTGCTTTTGATGTCATTTCATTTATATGATCATCCCATTGGAGTTTGTTGTTGAGGCGGACTCCCAGGTATGGTATGCTTTGAACGTGTTTCAGATGCTCGTTCATGAGGGTATAATCATATATGACTGGCTTTCGTTTTGGTGTAACGTTCATCACATAGCACTTTGATGGATGGAATTTCATATGCCACTCTTCAGTCCATTTTTCAAGGGTTGACAGATCTCTTTGAAGGTTTTCTGCACTGGCTTTGTTTGTTATTTCTCGAAACAACAGGCTGTAGTCCGCAAACAGTTTAAGATTTGTATCAGGGGACAGATTTTTTCAAGATCATTTATGAATATTAAAAAACAAAGAGGTCCAAGGACTGTGCCCTGGGGGACTCCAGATAGGACATGACAAGGTTCGCTTGTTTTCCTTCTAGGATTTCTCTTTGTGTCCTACCACGGAGCCAACTTTCAAACCATTTCAGGAGCTGTTGGTTGTTTGTTTCCTTATCGGATATAACGTTGGTGTTCCTTATTCCATAATTCTCTAGTTTTTGGAGGAGGGCGTTGGTGGGGTACAGTGTCAAAAGCCTTACTAAAATCAAGGATTAGTAGGTCAACCTGTTTTTTGTCATCTATGGATTTAGCTATTGACTCTAGTGTTGATATAAGTTGTGTTTCACAGGAATGGTGCTTACGGAATCCATATTGGTAGTCTACCAGCACGTTGTTTTCTTCCAGGTGGTTCATTATCGTGTATGCTATGATATGCTCCAGAACTTTGCAAGAAATTGAAGTTAGGGATACTGGGCGGTAGTTCAAGCAATGTCACGTCTTCCTTTTTTATAAACAGCTGTGATGTTTGCTGTTTTCCAATCTTCTGGCATGAATCCGGTATTGATTGATTGTTGGAATATTGTGCAAAGATATGGCGCGATCTCATTTGCTGTTTCTTTGAGGATTTTAGAGGGATGTCATCTGGTCCTGTTGCCTTATGCGAGTCTAGTTGTTTAAGTTGTTTTATAACCCTGGTACAGTGATACTAATTTGTTTGATTTCAGAAATTTCGCTACTTTTTGTGGGGGATAAAGAAAGAAAGTAAAATAAAGAGGTAGTGGGAGGAGCTACGTTCAATGTGGGCCAATCAGAGATTGTGTGACACTATTGCGACAACGGATGGGACTGAAGACTGTAACGACAACGGCCAAAACAAGAGCAGTTCAATGGCTGAGTGAGACGAGTGAGTGACTGATTGATGAATACGAGCAGTTCAAATATGACAAAGGACCAGACCGAGACGTTATCGCAAATCGGACTGAGACTGAAACCAACCATGTAGTTCGAGGTAGCATTGGACTATGGAGACATGTTGTTATCAGGAAGAGCGGGTGTCTTGTTTATATAATTGCATTTTTCGTAAATGTTTTACCAGTCCATGTTACCCCTAATTTCATGGGTGCCAGTAGTCCAGTTCAAACCGAATTCGTTTTGACAGATTCTGTCCCAAAAGAAATCCGGTTTGGCGATGTTCATAAAAAGTCGAAAATCTCCGTTTCGTCGTTTACGGTAAAAAAATATATGTGAAAGTGACATGTCCACCTTTTCAGTGTTTGGAACAGAGATGGAAACCAGAAATCTCGTCTCTAATCTTGATCGCGAGAATTGAAATAAAAATAGGCCTAATGCGCATGTCAATAAAACCAATACTTCCCATTCCTATTTTAAGCCTACATGCACATGTTTACTGTTTACGTACACATCGATCTAGAATCTAGGCCTACTACTGTTGAGTCGTACTACAGTGGAACACGTTTAAACCGAAAACGGTTAAACCAAAAGATCGATAAACCGAAAGGATTTGGAATCCCGATCTTTTCTTCTCTTTGTCTTTGTTAGATAAATAGCGATAAATAATGGCCCTACCGCTAAACCGAAATAAAAATTCACTGAGTTGCGGTCCAAAAAGTCAACCTACAACTTTGCCGTGCTAGTTCAAGACATCCAAGAAGGCTACAATTACTAGGCTATACACTATACATACATGTGTACAATCACACGCAAGAGAGAGAAGTGGGGGGGGGGGGAATGGGTGGAGTGATGCTACGGTCAATGGCTGCTGCACAGTGCTCGAGAGTGCGAGAGGCAAATTATCCGCATGTCACCGATCAGTGATCGTCATAGGCTGGTTCACTGCACTGTCACTGATTACGGCCACACGCGACGGCATTCCATCACGAATGTGTATGCGAGTGTACACCGTGCGTGTTGACGATTGTAATTTCTTCCTTTCCACAATCGAATCTTCAGCCACGCGGATGTTTCTTGCTTTGCTCTTTGGTACCACTACAACCTGTGACTATAAATTCCATCCATAATTACGAAAATCATGTCGAAAAGAAAGCACAATGCGTATACCCTGCAGTTTAAGCAACAGTTGATTAAAAAGGTTGACGGGGGGAAACCGAGTAATTCCGACTCCTACGTAATTCCGAATTCTACACTCTCGACCATAATGGCTAAGAGGAGCAGATAGAAAACAAGGCTAGCAGCAGCACATTCTTTCAGCCTGCAACTCAGAAGATGAAGAAGTGCAGCCACGAAAACGTTGAGGCGGCGCTTTTTATATGGTTTACTAGTGCTCGAAACCTAACTGTTCCTATATCATTAATATCAATATCAGGACCTATTCTAATGGAGAAAGCGTTGATGATTGCCGAAGAACTGAACAGTGATTTCGAGCCCAACACTGGCTGGCTTGAACGATTTAAATAGAGAAGGGGGATTTCTTTCCGTAACAAAAAAAAAACAACTAAACATACATGAAGACAAACGTGCATCATAGGGTCCACGGCAGGCCACGCCGTGTGCATGACGTCAAGGGAGACAACTCTAGAAATATTTTAATACATTATTACTTCCCTTTACCGAACGTCATTTCTGTCACTTTCGGTTTAAACGTGTTCCACTGTATTTCCATTCCTTTTCTTCATTTACATCGTCGGTTGTTTTGGGAAACTTAGATCTAGATGTCTAGAATACGTGGATATTTTATGTGAACAATTAGTAATTTGTGCAAAATGAAGTTCTTGGAGCCCAGTGACGCTAGCTTTGTCCAAGAATTAGATAAAACCAGAAAAACAAGTGGAGATGGCAGTGGCTGGATGAGTACAATGATGACGGAGTGACATTCCGTGTATGGTGTCGTAAGATCAATGCACCGGGATCGTGTTTCTGCATTATTTGTGACCCGACTTTGATTTACAGTAGAGCCTGAAAGAAAGCTCTGAAAGCACATTCAAATGATAGTGAACATAAAAAAGGCTTCGAAATGTGTGCAAAAGTGTTATTCCTTGCCAGGTGATAGTGATAGGGATTCTCTATGTAAATCTAGTGGATTAGGATTCACTCGGAAGTTGAGTGTGCAGGGCAGGGTGTAAGATGTAAAAGCTAGGGTTGGTTGTTTTCTTGCTGAGCATTGTCTGCCTTATTCTGTTTCATCCAGTATTTTAGACTTGTGTAAGAAGTTAAGTGAAGACAGTGAGGCATTGTCTGCCACATCTATGGCACGGACATCTGCCACCTACACAATGACACATATAGCTGAACATATAAAGGTGGAATTAAGTGAAAACTTGAAGTTAAAGGGACGTTTTTTTTTTCTATCAATGCAGATGAAGCCACCAACAATGCTGGCGATAAAGTTTTAACATGTGTTATGCCAATATTTCAATGATGATCAAGAGAGAGTTGTTGTGGAGTTGTTAGGCTCAAGAATAGTGAATTTGGCAACTGCTGAAAACATTTTAGAGGCTGTGAAGGACATGTTTGAGAACAGGAGTTTCTGCCACAATGGACAATTGTAATGTGATGTTATGGTTGAGTGACTGTATCCCAATGAAGTCTAATATTGTGCAGAAAAAAACACGAACCTCAAGAACAAACACTAAAATCAATAGAGCATACAGTCAGTTGAACCAAAAAAGGAAGGAAAAATCTAACCGCATGAGAAATTACATTGTACAATGTTGCGCGATTGGGAGAATTTTCAGGTTTGGCAAAATTGAAATTTTTAAGTTCAGGTTTCAGTAACCTTGGGTACTAGCACTGAGTGGCACCCATGCCTAATTTGCATGAAAAGTGTGCTTTTTGTGTATAATGATTGATTGTAGTATAATACACAATAAACAGTTGGAAAAGTTGGTATACAGTTGCGTCTCGATAATCCGAACACATCCGTTCCGAGGGCAATTTCTCTGGATTACGATACATCTGGATTATTGAATCACCATTCAAAGGGACACGTTTTAAATTAGCGAAACCCTAAAAAAGTACAGTAATGAAGGCCTGGTGCATTTTACAGGGGACAGAGTACAACGATGCTGTTCATCACTGGCCAGAACTCTCTTTGTGTCTGTTTCTCTCTCTCTCTCTGTTTCTGTCAGTCTCTGTCTCTCCGGCCCTCAATACGCTTTGCTGAGAACTATTACCACTACATGAATAATATTAATAGTACTGATTTTTCTTTGAAGGTCACATGTCATTACTAGGCCTACCACTATATTAGTACTGTTACTTCCTTGGTTTGAGCATCATCTAATAATGTAGGTGGTCAAGTTGTTAGGCTGTGTGACAAGGGATCATAAGATCTCGAGTTTGAATCCTAGCATAGCCAGGTCCGACATTGTGTTACTTGGGAAAGACAATTAACACAGTCTCAGTCTCTCCCTCTCTCTCTCTCTCTTTCCCCTCCCTCTCTCCCACCCTCTCTCTCTCTCTTTCTCTGTCTTTCTCTCCTGTACAGGTCCACTGCCCGGTCTTTCGATAGTTATGAATTAAAAATAGTTACAATTGAAAACAAACCGCACACTTGCTGTCTTTAATTATTTTAGATGTGCATTGGAATTTGAGCTATTTTTTTAAAGAGTGTTATAAAACAGTTTTTGACGTAAATCAGTAAATATACACATGCAGTCAAGGTCATGCAAGCCAGACCGTGTGTGTATATTTTACCGATATACGACAAAAAACTATTTTTACAATTTTTTGTCACTTAACTTATTTTGTGTATTTTAGTTTTCAAGCTAGGATTGGCTCAGTCTCAGATTTAATATATAACATCACAGCAATTAGTCATTTATTTAATCTCATGCTCACCAGTTCTTCCTGCCAAATATGTATCAAAAGAGCGAAAAGGCCCCCGTGGAAGGGGTAACTCTGACAGATTATTGGCATGTATCAGACATGATGACATTTGATAACGTAGGCTTCACAAAAACTGTGAGTACTCATTTTGTGCTGTTGTTACAGCTGATGTTGTTGTATATTTACATGGGCTAATTTTCCATTTGTAAAATATTTTATCTGCAATATTTGGTAACCAATACACCCCGATATACGATTGTTTTAGATGCAATACACGGCCTAACTCTCCACACATCTGTTGAACTATAAAGGCAATTTAGTACTCAAATTAATCAGTACAATATAATCTATTAAAAATATGTACAGCTTGTAGCTCTCCTGCTTCCGGAAATAATGATTGTCCTCCTGTCATCAGGAAAATATGTGGTATATTCAGCGCACCTATTATCGAAAGATGTTGTCAGAAATGGGTATAAGAAGGGAGCCGGGGCAGTTGCAACAGGGTTGTTAAGAAGTAGTTGAGAGCCTCTTATGGTTTTATGACGTTTCAAAGTATTATCCTTTCCTACTCATTTCTGTTTTTTCATGCAAAAAAACCGTTTAAAAATAAAACGAAATTTTAAAAAAAAAATGGTTTTCTCATAATTGACTTTTTGTTCTGTTTTTTGCTACGTAGTTCTGCAATTTTCAATGGATTCGCTTGAAATTTGACATACGACTGCTTTATATCATTACTAAGAAATTTGCGAATGGTATTTGCAATATCTTTTGTGCTTTCTCAGAAATTCATGATTTTCCATCAAGCCTCAATTGTGAGCCGGTCTGCGAAAACTCGTCAGGTTGCACAAGAGACAGTATTGAGATATGGGCCAAATAGGGTGTTTGGGTCACCCACGGTCAAAATTGAGATAGTGCCATAGTCATCTTCTACAACCATTTCTACATCATCTGCAACAATTCTATACTCAAATTCTACCTCTAAATATTTTATTTGAAATATTTTTAGGAGGCGTGTAATCCTCAGATTTTGACAAAATGACGTAAATCGACCATAATACTAATAATAGTCAGTGTTATTGAATTACTTTAAACGCGGCATAATAATTTTAAACTGTTATGTCGTACCTAGTCGGAAACGAATTTTCGCATGCTTTTGTTTCATTCATAGTGCACATAAATACAGTAGGTTTGAAAACAATACGCACCCTTTAAATAAGGCTTGATACCGGAAGAGACCCAAACTTCGGTGTTGTTTCCTACAATAAATGCTAAATAATCATGTTTTCTCCGTATTCCAAATCATGCATTTTATATTTAAACCATTATGACTTAATAACACATTGTCTAAACAACCGAGCCTAGGTTGTCACGCACTTGCTGGATAAACAATATGGGGGACAAAGAGATTGTGTTCCACCTAAACAATTGTGGAAACCTTGTTTGCAATGCTTTTCTAGCAACGATAATATTGTGGATGTCATGACTGGCTGTTTTTTAGATAGCCTCAGATCTGACGATACAGATAAGGACGACTGTGATGCCGAATGACCTGAAACCAGCAATACTATGCAAATAGTGTAAATCAATAGGCCTACATTACGATTACTCGTTGCCAAAATTAACATGGCCCTGTTCAAAATCTACTTTCCACTGTCCCAACATTGCCTATCGCTGTTCATTACTATATCTAAATCTAGTAATATAGGCAGATTTACTGAAAAAATGATCGTATGATGTACATTGATCCGTTCATATGGGAGGAAAGTTTTTTTTCACCTTGTGTGAACTTAAAATCCAATTTTCTCAGTTTTCAGTTTTGTATGTTGTCCATTTAACCCTATAACAGCGCATTGCCGACTAAATCGATTAAATCAGCTAATTGCTGTACGCTATTCTGCGGCATCCGATTAGATCGGCCAATTCATCTGCCCAGTTTTTCATTGTTAATTCCCTTTGACTGCTATCTGTTTTTATCGTTTTCCGCATCTCCGGCAATTGAAGAATACCTGTAGCTCTTCTGCTTCCGGAGATAGTGATTGTCTTCCTGTCGTCATAGTATTACTCATAGCCGTCTTGTGATTCCAGTATCGTGAAAAAAACAATACATTTCTGGAAAGGTCATGAAATTCTCCAAGTGATAAGAGGGTTTTTAAATGAAAATGACAATATCTATAAAAACTTTTCAAGGTATCTCAACATGAGAATTATGTAGGTTGGCGGCCATATTGGATTTTTCCGTCCAGGGGTCAAGGCTATGTCATCATGAATTTTAAAAAAATAATTTTTTGGCATTAATAAAGCATGACCTTTCCAGAAATGTATAATTTGTTGGGTTTTTTAGCATAAACAACACTTGAAATAACTATAACAAACATGTCATTATATACCCCTTTAAAACCTCTGCAGTTCACAAAAACTGTCAGCATTTATAGGGTTAAATGGCCATTACTTCCGTTCTAATTGAGATTTCTTAAAAATTCAAAAAGCAAAATGTTCAGCAACACCTCATCTTCATTGTAGTGTCAATAACTCAAGTTATGAAATTTTCGCATCATGACAGGTTTTCCCAGGCTGCCTCACCAATTTTTTTTAATTTGTAAAAAGAAAACTACAGTATAATATATTTTAAAAACAATATGACAGATTCAGGATATTTTTTTGAAGTTTCTATGTTCAATTTTATAAACCTCTAAAATGAAATCTGGACTACTTAGTTTTTGAAAATTGTCGAAATTTACCTATTTTACACAAGAAATTCAAGATGGCAGCCATTTCCATGGCAAGTTAACTTTCAAACTATAACAATTTGTTTCCTCTAATTTCGCCATGCTAAACTCATTATGAAGCTTAAAATTGTGTATCTCTTCAAACTTTAAAAAATCGCCTTCAGGGCCTTCCCCTACCCTTTAAGAAACGGAAACGTCAATTGATGCCAAGTCATTGGCAGTATAACAAGTTATTTCTTTGTTTTTGTATTGTGTCAGATCCGTACAGAGGTCAAAAGCTGGCTGTATAACAGGGTTTGACTTATTGAGTCTACCTTGCTCTCTATTAATGTACCGCATGGCACTCTGTTTTCATAAGGTTATTGATTTCTTTTGTGTTTACAATGAGAGGTAAAAATCCAGAGCATCCAATGTTGGTGAAAGAGATTCAGAAATGGAATACACAAGTGATTTGGACAAATATGGACCCAATGAAGGCCATGAAGATACTGCAAGTGATAGGAGTATGGTATTAGTAGTAATGGTAGTAAACGAGAAGAGCAGGATTATGATACACTTAGTTTCGTGAAGGATGGAGGTGATGTTGGTAATGGTAGACATGGGCGTGGTCATAAAAGGAGGAGAGTTGATGAGTACCAAACCCAAGATAATCCGGACCACCCCAATCAACCCTGTCAACAATTTAGAGAGCTAAGATCACTAAAAGTGACAGACAGTAGAAAAATGAAACGTTGAACACTTTTTTTTTTAAGGGCAACAAGAAAGTTTTTCATGCAGTTCTTTCTTTCTTTCTTTTTTTTTTTCAAAAAGGATGAAAACATAAAACACATTTAATCTTACAAAGTATCATACAAATTTTACTGAACACCTAAAATAGATAGTGGGTGTTATGATCGATTCTTTCCTCTTTCAAATGAGACCTTTTTATTACAAATCTTTTCTTAACATACTCAGTTTCTGAGTTATTTCTTTTTCAGTTAAGAAAACAATCACCCAATAATGAAGTAAGTTACAAGCAGACATGAAAATTTACACCATGATATAATATGCTTGTTCAAGATCTTCTCTTTAATATGGTACTGGTACCAAATATGTAAGACTTCATTTTTACGACATGGCTGAGTGGTTAAAGCCATTGCACTGTGACTCTGACCCAGATGTACTGGGTTTGAGCCCCACTTCAGTCATTTCGGGGTGTTCTTTCCTTAGGCAAGAAAATTTACCCTATTTGTTCACTTGGACAACATGGGTGACTCCTGTTGCATCAACACCTTTCTGTGTCTGCACTGACGGCTCTAATATTTTCGTTCAGTTCTTCTCAGAATTACATGTTAGCATACCGTACTATTTTCAGTAGAAAAAAAGTAGGCTCCAGTAAAATAGGGAGTCTAGCCCCAGGTGCAAAGAATTAAAAGAGGAGTCTTTTACTTTTAGGTCTGGACCATGCATATATATATATATAAATACATATATATATATATATATATATATATATATATATATATATATATATATATATATATATATATATATATATATATATATATATATATATATTATATACATACACACATATTGCTTTTTTTTGCTTTTTTTTTTCAGTTTAATTTCCTGTTCTTTTACTTCTTGTCTTATCTTCTCCATCAGGTAAATAACATCAAGTACCTGATATGTGCTGATTGTGAGGTTGGCCCAATTGGTTGGCACAACACCCAAGACAAATCAGACTATTTCATTGCCGTAGATCGAGTGAAACATGGATGACGTTGGATTTTTTTATCTTCACTTTAGTAGTCCTTGATTCCCTGTGTTGCATTTGTTATGACTTAATAATCCTCCCTCTCGTTGTTGTTGTTGTTGTCTTTGTTGTTGTTGGTACTCTAGAATCCCTTTTTTTCATTAATGCAAAAGATTGTTATCTATTCAAATTATCATATTAACGCATATATTTACATGTTGTCCCTTTTCCCATTTCCCCATCATTAGTTTCATGAGTAAAATTTCTATTCTCTTTTTCATGGTCCAGAAATTTGTCTTTTACATGCTAGTATTCCATCCTTTTTCCTGAGACTACTAATCAAAGATTAACATCTCTCCATAATGACCCTGTTACTTTATATATGTCACTGGAGTTGGTTGTCTCTGTGAAAGACCAAAAAGGCTTGATTCTCTACTGAACGATTCATATGAATACACAGCCCCCCCCCCCCTACCATTTCCTCTAAGTGTTAAGTTTGATAGTGTCATGTTATATGCTATTTATTGTATGGAAGTATGGGGAATTTTCCTTCTTCTCTTTACTCATTTCATCTTTGCTTCTCTGTGATTTTTTACTCCATCCCATTGCATTAATGAATGTTTAATAGTAATAATATTTGGCCGTCTGTCTTTTCTCATACATCTCCCGTCAGCTGTCTGTTTGTCTGTCTGTCTGTCTCTTTCTATCTCTCTCTCTCTCTCTCTCTCTCTCTCTCTCTCTCTCTCTCTCTCTCTCTCTCTCTCTCTCTCTCTCTCTCTCTCTCTCTCTCTCTCTCTCTCTCTCCCTCTCTCTCTCTCTCTCTCTCTCTCGCTCTCTCATATCTTAATTCATTTATTTATATCTGTTGTTACATCTCTTCGATGAGAAAATGGGAAGAAGGATGAATGATTACATTATATATATATATATATATATATATATATATATATATATATATATATATTATATATATATATATATATATACATATATTCTTAAATAGCAGTTTCAATATTGCAGAAGTAGGAGATGAGGTGTGTTCATCTTCTGTCTACCATCCTCTTACCTCTGTGTAACAACAGGTTTGTTGTTCTTGAAGTTACTCATTCCTGTGGTTGTTGGTGTTTCATTGTTGGGTTATTGTGTTGATGTGAGTTTCATTTGGGGGTTTGGGATTTATTTATTTTTTGTGTATAGTTTGAATGTTTTGTTTTTGTTGTTTTGGGGTTGGTTTGTGGGTTGTTTTTTTTCTTATTCTATGCTTAAAGGATGGGTGGTGGTGGGTTGTTTTTCTTGAAATAACATTTTATTTTATGAGAAAAATATAATTATATAATATAATTGTGTTTGTGAATGCGCAATGTTTTCCTGAACAAACATAATAACTGCAAGAGAGATTTGATAAGCTATCGTACAAATGCTCAATGCTTATTTTTTCGGTGTGATGTGTGATCGATACTTCTTTTCACTAGGCAGGCCAGTGTTACATTTTGCCTTTTCCTTTCCGTGTTCAATTGTCCCGGGTTTGATTTTTTTATAATTTTTTAGTCTTATCCAAGCGGTTGACAGGCTTATTCAACCGTATCTCTCAGATTCTTTGTGAAACATTATAATGACTAGTTTATTTGTGTGTGGGTGTGTCAAGGTTATTAGTTTCATCTCAGCCAATAACATGTCTATTTGATCTAATGTTCCGTTATTTGCAGGCATTATATATTAATATATTATATATATGTATGTTTCTATTATTGTGGTATTCATTTTACAAAGTGTATTCCCCTCCCCAGTGAGATTTGTCATATTTTTCATCCTTATTAGCAAAGCTAGTCAAGCATGAGGCCATAAACCACACCACTCCCAGTCCCCACGCCCAACACATTGATTTGATTTAATTGAAGTTCTACAAGAAGATGTGAGTTATCAGGAGAATGTATAATGAAAGGCAGCCATGAATTGGCTGTTGGAAAATGAAAGGATGTGCTTCGACTAATTATACTTGTTTATTGCATACTGTTATTGATATAATTGTTTATATATGATTATATCGTTCAGAAACTTGAATGAAGTAGTATTTAAATCTCTCTCAGGCTCAGCCTTGGTGTATAAAATAGTGTATCAGATAACCAGTTCACTTCCTAATTGTTGATCCTTCTTGTCTTAGTATATATCATGATTTATTGATTATCATGAAGCTTGTTGGGGTTTTTTTTTACCCTATCAATCTCCTTTTAAAGACAGGAGGTTTGACTCACTAGATGTGTACTGCAGGAAATAACATCTATTATGTTTAGCAGGGAAGGTAGCAGGGCTTGTTGTTTACAGATTGTTTATTTTAAAAAGATGAAAGGAAAGGAGATTTGGCACTCTCGTTTTGTGAAATGTTCAATTCTCGAGGATTTGTGAGTATTTGATCATCTTGTGTATTTGTGTGTCTATAGACAGGAGAGATTCTGTATTTTTTCCTTCTTCTGTATTCTTTTTTTTTCTTCCAGCTCTTCTTTCTTCTTAAACAGCGTCAGACTGGCGTCCTGACCAGGAGGTGATCATTATCATCACCTGTTCCGGTTCCCGCCATAGTAACGGGATAAGCTCCGGCTATAATGGCCTTGAGAGAATTTTACTTTTTTACTTCTTCCTTCTTGACCTAATCTGCCCTCCTCTCCTCTTTGTCACATATTTTTTTTACCATGAAAGCATTTACATCAAGCTAATCCCAAACATAATACTAAGCAAAACAGCTAATCTGGAAGCATTCCTGAAGATGACCAAAACACAAAAGGAGTAAAATTCCATTCATGTATACATATATATTATATATGAATTCTCTTATAAATACTAAATTTGATTATTCTTTATGATATCACTAATTAGTTGGGTTTTTACTTTTATTAATACAGTAGTTTCCACCTAAGTGCCCGGTGCTAGGGAAGCAGGGATGGCTGTAAAATTGGCTTGTCCGATAGATTTTTCTATCTTATTGACGATTGCTAGTCTAAACAGGTTTTTAAGTCATTTTGAACGTATCAATATTGATGTGTACTGTTTGGAATCTTGAATTGTAGGGAATGAAATCTGATAAAAATTGATGTTTATATAAATGAGCATGTACCCACTGATTGCGTGGGCGAATTAACTTCATCGGCAAGATGAGTAAACACTGTCTACTGCCAGACAGTGATCATTCAGTCGCGACAGAGTGGGACTGGATTGCATTGTGAAACGTAGATTTGTAGACTCATTCGATAGCCAGCCACCTTTGTAATGCCACACAAGGCTAACTGTTGGTCATACATTTTAGAGTATCATTCGTTAGCCCCTGTGCAAAGCCACACACGTACTTCATACCATCCCGTGTCATTGAGCATGGGTCATCGGGGTCCCAACTCATCGGTCCATCTTCTCGCCTGCTTTGAGGCTTTTGATTGGCTGATTAGTTACATGTTCATAGTACACATGTAACAAAGAGGTGGGAGTAGCTTTGAAATGAGCAATAACAGTGACCTACGTGTCTGTGAACTAAAGACAAGTGATGTGAGTATGAGTAATTTTAGTACAATTTGGTTGGCATTTCTTACCTTTTTTCACTGACAAGTTGCCGACATACCAGGCACTCGGGTAACTGTGAGTTTTTGTGGGTGGGCATACAGAGTGACAATTTTGATAGAAAAAATTGTTTTCAGCAGAAAAGCGGGCATCCAGGCGGAGGGCACTCTCGTGAAAAATACTGTATTAGTACTATTAGGGAAAATATTTTGTACTATTGCTTCCTTTTTTGTCCCAAATTCCTTTCTTTTTGCCTCAAAACAACAGCTCATAAATGTTTTGTTTTCAACATATAACAAGTGATATCAAGTACAATTATTAGATTGAGTTAATGCGCGACACTGAGGTTACGAAGGTTGGCATGACCGATATTATACCGGCTTTTCAATTATAAAACCTGTTTAAAATGGCGGTTTAGTTGAATGAAAATTCTACTCAAAAAAGGGGGAACTCACATTTTCATTTTTTGAATGTAGTTTCTGGTAGAACAATTTCTTAGATGAAGCCGATTTTTAAATCAATTAGAACCCTCATGCAAAATATGCAACAAAGATATGACATGTCATGTATAACTACTTAACTGTTCAGTTTAAATGATGACTATTTAAGTTTATGAAATCAGATGTGTTGTATATGACATTGTTTTCTACATATATAATAATGATAATAATAATAATAATAATAATAACATATATAATGAGCAAGTCAAATATTTAGTTTTCTCAATGAAATTTAAAATGTCCATTCATCGTATTTACAATTTCAATGTCACTGGGTCAGCTGACGGTGTGCTCGAATAGAGGTAGTAGTAATCTGTGCAGGTCTTCTTTTCTTTGGGGGGGGGGGGGGGGGGTTACTCAGCTTGTGGTAGTTGTATACAGTAGTCCCCAGCTGTAGCAGAACTGTTTGGACTGATGCGTCATCAGTGTTTGTTATAGCCGATCCTCTAGTATAGATGGCCCGTAAGGGTAGATGCTTGTTAATTTACCCAAATGACTTTTCCATTACATGAGGATGCTAAGTGGGTCATTGATCAATACGCTATATCATTCTGCCGTCTCCGTCTCCTGCGTGTAGGCCTACTGCAATGCGAAGAGTAGGCTTCATAATACTGGTACTATACATGTACGCTGTATTACATAAGTTTATTTTACACATGTTTGGCTTGTTGGGCTTTTTGCATTGGTTGCATCATGGGGGATGGATAATTATTTTTTTCAGTTTTCACGGCTAATAGACCACTGCTATAGCCGAGCCTGACTGTTCAAATGCCTGCTATAAAGGATTTTTTTCCCTATGTAATTTAATAACATGGGACCTAGAGATTTATAGAGTGCCTGCTATCCTCGTCTGTCCGAGACTGTTATAAATGGAGACTACTGTATTATTAAATTTAAAATATCAATTTGCTTGAAATTGAAATTAGGGCGTAAAGGCTGCCCCAACTTTGCTCTGTCCATTATAGTTCTTTGACATCTCGGCCTATCGTGATATACTACATGCACCTGTATCTAGGTCTATGGTATAGCGATGTATTACATGTACCTGTATCTAGGTCTATGGTATAGCGATGTATTACATGTACCTGTATCTAGGTCTATAATATAGCGATATACTACATGTACCTGTATCTAGGTCTATAGTATAGCGGTATATTACATGTCCCTGTATCTAGGTCTATGGTATAGCGATGTATTACATGTACCTGTATCTAGGTCTATAATATAGCGATATACTACATGTACCTGTATCTAGGTCTATAGTATAGCGGTATACTACATGTACCTGTATCTTGGTCTATAGTATAGCGATGTACTACATGTACCTGTATCTTGGTCTATAGTATAGCGATATACTACATGTACCTGTATCTTGGTCTATAGTATAGCGATATACTACATGTACCTGTATCTTGGTCTATAGTATAGCGATGTACTACATGTACCTGTATCTTGGTCTATAGTATAGCGATATACTACATGTACCTGTATCTTGGTCTATAGTATAGCGATGTACTACATGTACCTGTATCTTGGTCTATAGTATAGCGATATACTACATGTACCTGTATCTTGGTCTATAGTATAGCGATATACTACATGTACCTGTATCTTGGTCTATAGTATAGCGATGTACTACATGTACCTGTATCTTGGTCTATAGTATAGCGATATACTACATGTACCTGTATCTTGGTCTATAGTATAGCGATATACTACATGTACCTGTATCTTGGTCTAGTAGTATATACTACATGTACCTGTATCTAGGCCTATAGTATAGTGTATATCTTGGTCTATAGTATAGCGATATACTACATGTACCTGTATCTTGGTCTATAGTATAGCGATATACTACATGTACCTGTATCTTGGTCTATAGTATAGTGGTATACTACATGTATCTGTATCTAGGTCTATAGTATAGCGATATACTACATGTACCTGTATCTAGGTTTATAGTATAGTGATATACTACATGTACCTGTATCTAGGTCTATAATATAGCGATATACTACATGTACCTGTATCTAGGTTTATAGTATAGTGGTATACTACATGTACCTGTATCTTGGTTTATAGTATAGCGATGTACTACATGTACCTGTATCTAGATCTATAGTATAGCGATGTACTACATGTACCTGTATCTTGGTCTATAGTATAGTGGTATACTACATGTACCTGTATCTAGGTCTACAGTATTAGTATAGCGATATACTACATAGTACATGAACCTGTATCTAGGTCTATAGTATAGCGATATACTACAGGTACCTGTATCTAGGTCTATAATATAGCGATATACCACATGTACCGGTACCTAGGTTTATAATATAGCGGTATACTACAGGTACCTGTATCTAGGTCTATAATATAGCGATATACTACATGTACCTGTATCAGTGTATCTATGTCTATAACTATAACTATAATATAGCGATATACTACATGTACCTGTATCTAGGTCTATAGTATAGCAATATACTACTTGTACCTGTATCTAGGTCTATAGTATAGCGATACACTACATGTACCTATGTCTAAGTATAGAATACATGTATAGCGATATCCTGTATCTAGGTCTATAGTAATTTAGTAAAGCGATATACTACATATAGGGGCCTAACTGTATCTAGGTCTACAATACATGTATAGCGATATCCAGTATCTAGGTCTATGGTAAAGTGGTATATTACATGTGTTTATGTGCAAAATTTGGAGAAAGAATTTGACTCATAGTTGTAGACAACTTACTGGTCCTGACCAGATAATGATAACGATAACAATTTATTTGTGCCTGTCTTTTTTTTGGAATTATTGTGATCATTTTGTTGACTTACCTCTCTTTCTTATATGCACTTGAAATCTTAGGGATAATATTAATGTCGTGTGTTTGTTGGGTTTTTTAAGTTGTTTGTTGTTTTTAGTTGTTTTTTTTTACTTTTCGTTTTATACTTTCTCTTGTTTTTCCTTTTTTCTCTGTCTCTTCTTTCCTTTTTCTATTTACTTTGGCAAATGACATTACGTTATGGTTATACAGTTTATAATGGCATGTATGATTACGATTGCGCCCATGTCCACAAAGTGGTTGAGGTAACTTGGCGAGAAGTACAAACTGTTTTTACCTTTGTTGGTGCCATGTGATGATTTCATTGTGACTGCTCGACTGCTCATTTTCGTGGAACATTATATTTAGTATTAATTATTAATATATCACATTGCAATGATTATGTAATTTTTCAGGCAGGTTGACCATTTTGAACAATGCGCTGTTTACATTTTTGGGATTCTTTACTTTAACTTTAATTTTTATGTTATTTGCATATGTATCTTTATTAAGCTTCATGTCTTGGTTTATAGAGTTATATTTATTTATATATTTGTGGGTGTTGGGGGGGGGAGATTAAACAAACGGGGGGGGGCTTGTGTTGTTTGGTGTGGTTTTGGGGAGGGGGGGGGGGAGAGATTTGGGGATTGATTTTCTATTACAATAGTCGCTGGATAAACGCATGCCTTTTGGGCACCAGAAAAGTTTTTATGCATACTGTGTGTTTATGGGAACTCAATAGGAGATAACTTATTTTATGCCGAAGGTATACAGGTAAAAGGTGTCAGTGTCATGCAATTATATTAATTACGCCCCTGTATAATCACACATGAACACACGGTGGGATACGACTACGAGAGCTATTCGCTTTGTCTCCAAGTGTTTTTTAAGGCCTTTGGCCGTTGTCCCCGCCCTCACACTCTTACTCTCTCTGTGCCACATATGTGTCTGACTACACAATGAAAGACATGTTGTGACTGAGGCCAATAATGGATATGTACGAAGGTGCATTCAGAAGAAAAAATATGTGCTTTTATGCGTGTTGACCATGTTTTTACACACTGTTATTATAAAGTAAAAATTTGGTCAGCAGATGTAGGCGTGTGTTTATGCAGAGTGTGCGCTTATCCAGCGACTACTGTATTTCATTTTGTTTACTCTCTCTTTTTATCTTTTTTTTTTTGTGATATTTGTTGTTTGTATCTCTTACAATACTTACAATGATCTATTTTTATCCAGAGGAAGAGTTTGTATACTTGTAGTGATGATATGAGTCTGTCCATAGATACCAATAGACTTGAAAAAGTGAGACAAGGTGGGTTTGGGGTGGGGGAAAGACAGTGGGAGAGGGTTGGCTGTGGAATTTATTCAAATAGACTTTTTATTCTTATATCTGCACTCCTTGAGTCATTTTCTCCACCCAATACGGGCTATTGACTGTGCTGCTGGTAGGTCCTACCTCTTTCCTTTCTTTCACTATTTCACTTATCTTCCATCTTGATGTTTCCTTTAAATTCACCCTGAGATCACCGCATAGGGTTCACAGGGTAAATTTCAATGAAGCAAACAAACTACCCATATGATATGTATTTCAGTTTTCAGTTCGTTTTCTATGTCTATAAATGATCGTATGAATGATCCATATTATTATAGAATATTATATTATACAAGTAGGCTGTCTGATTTCTTTGAAATGAATGCCTTTCGTTTGTTTTGTTTTTGATCATATTTGTTGTTTTGTCATGAATACCCTGTAGGATTTTCTTTTTCGTTGAAGAACTCACTTATTGTAAATACATGTATAAGAATTTTACAAAAGGAGACTGTGTTTTAATCTATTCTAACACATAAAAATGTGTTTGTTTGTGTGATTATTTGTGTATGTATTTTGGGGCTATAATGATATTAATTATACTTCTAGATGTGGCGTTAATGGTCGAACAATTAGGCTCCCGGACTGGGCATCATGAGATCCCGGATTGGAATCCTAGCAAAGCTAGGTCCGACAGCTCACTTTACCCAGATGCAAATGGGCACAAGCACTAGTGTGGGATTTTAAAAAAACTGCATCAGACTAGTCCTGGCCAGGATGTGGTTATTATCAGTCACATGTTCTGCTTTACGTTATTGAAACCCGAGATGAGCTTCAGCTCTATCATGAGTAATAAGTATCATATTGGCTGTAACAGCCTTGAAGAAACTTTGATTTACTTTAAATAGTTATTGTGGAATTAATATTGTGATACGTAGGCCTGCCTGCCTACCTACGTAGATTCTATAGCACTAGCAGCAGAGTAGGTCCTAATTCTTTCCTTTTACTTATTTACCCTTTCACCTGTTTATATCTTGCTCACCCTGAGATCACCGCATAAGGTCATGATCATCATCATCATGTCCTGTCACGCCTCATGGGGTATAGGCCCGCCGCATAAGGTGGACGGGGTATACCTTAGTCTTGAATGTCCAAAATAATACTAACAGCACTGTTAATATTATTAGTATTGCTATTACTATTGCTTTGAATGCATTGTGAGTGCGACCCCATGAATTTGAGAGACAAATACACAACACTGCTTTAATTTGAATGTAGCGACACTAATAATATAACCACAACACTACTTTAATTTGGATGTAGTTGTAGTATGTAGCGACACTGATAATATAACTCACAACACTATGTTAATTTGAATGTAGAGACACTGATAATATAATATTATAACTCACAACACTACTTTTTGAATTTGAATGTAATATAACTCACAACACTACACTGGTAATATAATATTATAACTCACAACACTACTTTAATTTGAATGTAGTGACACTGATAATATAATATTATAACTCACAACACTACTTTAATTTGAATGTAGTGACACTGATAATATAACTCACAACACTACTTTAATTTGAATGATGATAATATAACTCACAACACTACTTTAATTTGGATGTAGCGACACTGATAATATAACTCACAACACTACTTTAATTTGGATGTAGTGACACTGATAATATAACTCACAACACTACTTTAATTTGGATGTAGTGACACTGATAATATAACTCACAACACTACTTTAATTTGAATGTAGTGACACTGATAATATAACTCACAACACTACTTTAATTTGAATGTAGTGACACTTATAATATAACTCACAACACTACTTTAATTTGAATGTAGTGACACTGGTAATATAACTCACAACACTACTTTAATTTGAATGTAGTGACACTGGTAATATAACTCACAACACTACTTTAATTTGAATGTAGTGACACTGAATAATATAACTCACAACACTACTTTAATTTGAATGTAGTGACACTGATAATATAACTCACAACACTACTTTAATTTGAATGTAGTGACACTGATAATATAACTCACAACACTACTTTAATTTGAATGTAGTGACACTGATAATATAACTCACAACACTACTTTTAATTTGAATGTAGTGACACTGAATATAACTCACAACACTACTTTAATTTGATAGTGACACTGGTAATATAACTCACAACACTACTTTAATTTGAATGTAGTGACACTGGTAATATAACTCACAACACTACTTTAATTTGAATGTAGTGACACTGGTAAATATAACTCACAACACTACTTTAATTTGAATGTAGTGACACTGGTAATATAACTCACAACACTACTTTAATTTGAATGTAGTGACACTGGTAATATAACTCACAACACTACTTTAATTTGAATGTAGTGACACTGGTAATATAACTCACAACACTACTTTAATTTGAATGTAGTGACACTGGTAATATAACTCACAACACTACTTTAATTTGAATGTAGTGACTCACAACACTACTTTAATTTGAATGTAGTGACACTTATGATGTAACTCACAACACTACTTTAATTTGAATGTAACGACACTGATAATATAATATTATAACTCACAACACTACTTTAATTTGAATGTAGCGACACTGATAATATAACTCACAACACTACTTTAATTTGAATGTAGCGACACTGATAATATAACTCACAACACTACTTTAATTTGGATGTAGCGACACTTATGATGTAAGTTACAACACTACTTTAATTTGAATGTAGCGACACTGATAATATAACTCACAACACTACTTTAATTTGGATGTAGCGACACTTATGATGTAAGTTACAACACTACTTTAATTTGAATGTAGCGACACTGATAATGTAACTCACAACACTACTTTAATTTGAATGTAGCGACACTGATGATGTAACTCACAACACTACTTTAATTTGAATGTAGCGACACTGATGATGCAACTCACAACACTACTTTAATTTGGATGTAGCGACACTGATGATGTAACTCACAACACTACTTTAATTTGAATGTAGCGACGCTGATAACATAATATTATAACTCACATTGGTCACAACACTACTTTAATTTGAATGTAGCGACGCTGATAACATAATATTATAACTCACAACACTACTTTAATGTGTACGGTTGTTCTGAAGATAACACTAACATTAACATGCTTTTAAATCATGTAAGAGTAAGACCATTATTTTGAAGAAGGTGGCTATGGATAGGTCGTGTCTTATACTTATACTTAAATCAGGAAGGACCATTGCAGTATTGAAGTGACTGCTGTAGCTTTGTAATGGACACCGGAAGGAAAGAGAGACGAGAGGACGCACAAAAACCACATTGCGCAGAATGATGGAGAAAGAGACAGGAATGAACTGGAGAGTTTTTTTATTTGATTTGATATACCCACATCCACAATTAAGGTGATCTCTGGGGTTTTTTTTGTTAAGATTTTTTATTTTACCTGGACTGCCTTGTTGTAAACAAACAAGGGATGTGTAACTGTAACAGTAACATGCACAGTGTTGTGATCTACACCTAGGACCACTTTCTTTTAATTTACCGTCCGTTCCGTCTCCGATGAGACTGGTGTCGACTCACCTACCTGGACAGGGGGGGGGTAGATTTTATTCGCGACGTTCAGGTTGAGAGGGCGACACCTTGCCTCTAGACTGCCGTCCCCATGGAGGGGAATGGCATTCCTGCGAAAGAGCCAGAGGAGCAGCCCAGGATAGAGAAAACTGAAAGGAACATGTTCAGGTCTTATGTGTCTCCTGGTACGGAGAGTTATTGTTATTGATATTGTTAAGGTTGAGGTAAGGCCATTTCAGTCGGTCATCAACATCATGGGGAGCAAACCGTTAAGTGTTAAGCCAATTGTTAGTGTGAGTACTTTGAACAACCCGTCCTAACAGTAACACTATGATACATGTAGTAACATTTTTATTATTTATTGTCCGTAACTGTTATAGCTTGGAAATCATTCATACCCGAGACGCTTGGAGAAATTAAAGTAGAGATAAGCAGTGAAGCACCTTTCCTAAGGCCCAACTCACTTAAGAAGACGCAGGAAACGAGGAAGTGCGAAATCCGTAACTTGTCACGCATGTAACTTGTAAGTCTACTAAGCAAAGTTGGTAACAAGATTTGAACGACGGTCTCGCATAAGAAGTAACTACTAGTACTACTTACTAAAACTGCTGCTGCTATAACAACAACAACAACTACTACTACTACTACTACTACTACATTGTACTACTACTACTTCTACGACTGTCTTTCATAATATTACTATTAGTATTACTACTACTACTACTACTATTACAACTGCTACTACAGATACTACTACTACTACTACTACTGCTGCTGCTATTACTACTACCACCACTACTATTACATACTTTACTGCTACATACTAATACTACTACTACTACTACTACTACTACTACTACTACTACTACTACTACTATTACTACATGTACTGCTATTCATACTACTACTACTACTACTACTACTACTACTACTACTACTGCTACTACCATATTACTACTGCTGCTGCTGCTATGGCTACTACTAATGTTACTACTTCCACTCGTACTACATGTACTACTACTGCTACATTGCTATTAATATTGGTACTACTACTACTACTAGACTACTCCCAACTACTATTACTACTACTGCTGCTGCTACATTAATATTACCTGTATTACTACTGCTACTTATACTATTACGATCACTACTACTAGTACCACTACATGTACTACTAGTACTAGTACTAGTACTACTGCTTCTTGTGCTACATCACGATTACTATTGGTACTACTACTACTACTACTACTATTACTACGGCTGTATTATTATTACACCGGTACTACTCCTTCTACTACTACATGTACTACTACAACTACTGCTGCTGTTATTACTACTGCTAAGCGAAATATGACAATAAGTGACAACTCCACTAAGAAAGACAGAACAAACACGTGACGTTTCGGGTAAAATCCTTTGTCAGACAACAAACGAGAAATATCTAGAATGTCAGAAGAAAAACATAAAGGAGAAAGAAAGAAAGTACTACTATTACTATTATTACTACTTACTACTACTACTGCTATTACTACTACTACTACTACTGCTACTGCTGCTACTACTACTACTACTACTACTACTACTACTACTACTACTACTACTACCCACCACCAGCACTACTACTATTACTAATGATAAAAGAAATTATAATGCAGTAGTATTCAATTTTGTATTTCCTTATTTATTATTATTATTACTACTACTACTACTACTACTACTACTACTACTACTGCTGCTGCTGCTGCTGCTACTACTGCTGCTGCTGTTGCTGCTGGTGCTGCTGCTATTACTACCACTACTACTATTACTACTGGTACTACTACATCTGTTACTGCTGCTACTACTACACTACCACTGCCACTACTACTAATAGTACTGCTGCTGCTGCTGCTGCTGCTGCTGCTACTACTGCTACTACTACTACTGCTGCTACTACTACTACTACTACTACTACTGCTGCTACTGCAACTACTACTACTTACTGCTACTACTGCTACTGCTGCTGCTACTACTACTACTACTACTACTACTACTGCTGCTACTACTACTACTAGTAGTAGTACTGCTACCACTCTATGTTTGCTGCCGCTGCTAATGATTCGTCTTCTTTTTATTTTTTCTTTCTTGTATTTTATCCGTTCTTGTTTTCTGTTATTTCTTTCTTTTATTTGACGACAATGTAGTCATACACATATGTACATTTACTTTGCCTGGACTGCCTTGTTGTAAACAAACAAGGGATCTGTAACATACTCAGTGTTGTGATCTGCACCTAGGACCTCTTTCTTTTTATCGTCCATTCCGTCTCCGATGAGACTGGGTGTCGACTCACCTACCTCAGGCAAAAAAACCTCACAACAACACAATAACAACAACCGAGAAACGATTAACCATTATCAGAAATAGTTATGATCTGATAATTTGTGAGCAGACGATGTTACTTCAACGTGTATCAGAGATGTGTTTAATGTTGCTTGAGGGCGCAGGATTTTAGTTTGAGAAAATATATCCATTGCTCGCACTGTAGTAAACCATAAACCTGAAGAAGAAGAAAATAACACGAGGTATGATAATAATAATATCATAACCAAATTATCTTTTTTTAGTAGTTTTATCTTGCTTCTTTCAGTGTGGCTTTTTCTAAATGAAGGTTTTGTCCTTCGTTTATTCTAATGAAGATATATTTACCTGTGTATTAGTGTATTATTATTAACTAGTATGAATTACGATCAATGATGCAAGTAATACACGAAAACATAATGGCTGCGAATCAAAAAGTGTATAGTTAAAGCTGCGAATATAATAAACAACGGCGATTGGCTACACCCCATCATACTTCCGGAACTCATCAAAATGGCTGTATGCATAGCAGTCATCGCGAAAGAGGTGAGTTATTTTAGTTTTTATGAAGGAATTACTCCATAGATATCGCAAATCATAACGACAATAAGTGACAGCTCCACCAATAAAGACAGAACAAACACGTGACGTTTTGTGCATGACATATTGTCAGACAACTAATCTAGATCTATATAGATCTACAGTGACTGACAGTCTGTCTGCATTTAAGTGGATCTAGGATCTAGATCTAGAAATCTAGATCTAGTCTAGATCTATATTTGATCTAGATCTAGTTATTTTAGGTCTCTCCCCCCCCCCTGAACTGGACATTAAGATTTATAAGATATATATACAATCGAACCTGTCCATAATGGCCATCATAACCAAAGTTGTCGTAATGGACAGATGGTGGTTCTGAGCACAGGTGGTCCTTTTGGGCAGGTTATGATGTGGGTGGATAGAATTTGTCTTGTTTTTTTTTTCAAAATATCCTTCCTGAGTTGTTGGAGAATGTGTATTAGTCCACATTTTATACTAATCTTTTAGGAGATAAGATGGCCAAAAATAAGGCAATATTACTACATGTACAACATGCAGGATTGTGTCTCAATCAAGTAGACATGAAGTCTGTGCAAAGCATATTTTATAAAGCCAGCCATACAAGATGATTACTTAATTGAAGTTATTTTTTTCAATGCAGTGATTGTCAATGCCAATGACATCAAAGCATGTAGAAAACAATGTAAGCTGGTCCTCTGTTACATAATATATGAAAGCTTTATGAGCAGCTCTAGTCAACGGTAGTGGTCATAGGGTTGCAAACAAAAGGAGTGGAGAGCGCTTTGCTCACTATAGGCAACACAATCCATTCGTCTCACATGTATTTGTATAGAAGTGTCTGGATGGCTAGACACTGTAACGAGGTGTGAAGTCTTCTGGTTGTCGCATTTTGATGATCTGCAACCTACGCTTCAATTGTCTTGAGACACTGACTGATAATGGTAATGATAGGTTATGACCTAACAACACGAGCGTCGATGTAGTAGTGAAGTGGGTGGAGCCAATAATTTAAGGCTGCACCAAATGGTCATTATGGACAGGTTATGAGGGCAATTAGTTTGTCAAATTAGGTGGTTACGGTTGTGTTGGACAGGTGGCTGCTATGGAGAGAGACAAAATATAGAAAAAACATGAGGAGTCGATGGCTAGTTGTCGCTAAAGCAGATGGTCGTTATGGCAGGTTGGATTGTATATTAATATGGTACTCAAATAAAATACGTTATTTTCATAGTTAATACTATTTGGCACAATAAACTTAAACCGCCATCCCAGAGCTTTTCAGTTGCGCTCGCTTCGGAATACAAAATTAGAATGTAAAAAAATGCGACATCAATTCGTAAAAAGTGCAAGACTACCACAGTCGGGACAAAGGCTGTACAGTACAGTGGGTTGATTTAAGAAGAGGGAACTGATCATCTCTTATTACATTGTATAGGTATCGTAGGGTGGTTACAATGCATGGTAAATTGTTGACCAGCATACATTTACCATATTAGCGATAGGATTACATTTATATAAGGGGGGGGCAAAAAGCAAACTTCATGATAATTTGGAGAAGATTATACCTGCATTTGCCGTTGAGACTGGGCATTTAGGAGAAAATCTAGGTTTGAAACAGGCATTTAGAGGGGCAATATATAATATATATATATTTGAGGCAGTGACAAAAGGTGGTGCCACAAGACCAAGACTTTCCAAATGTTTACAATGCATTGTTCTATTTCCATCCAAGGATTTTTGAACCATTAAACCAAAAGATGATATATCCAGGATATACCTACCGACAATTTTCAACAATCAATCTACTTTAATGATAATACCAAACAAAATGATGAAAAATGACGATAATTGTTAAATTGATCCATTTTAAACACGTGTGAAGATGATCCAGTTTTGTAATTCACCAAACTAGCTGATTTTACGCTAAAAGCTAACACAATAAATATATTAATTATTTTTCTCAATCCAAATCATGATATATCGTTATTTCTCGTATCAATCACTGTTTCTTACTTGTGGGTGGAGCTTGTTGGTTTGTTTTTAAAGTAATCGACAGCTACCCAGAAGTTGTGTCACATGAACATATTATTATTATTATCAGTCTCTCTTTCTCTCTCTCTCCTCTCTCTGTGTATGCGTGTGTGTGTGACAGAGAGAGAGGGAGACAGACACAGACAGAGAATGATCTCTGTGGTCTGGATTAAAACTGAAATAGGCCTTTAAATTGCTTGATGCAACGTCTATCGTGTGATCAATAGAATCAGAAGAGTCAGGAGTGAAATTTTCAAGAAATGTACACTGCTTTTTTCTTGCGAATCTTTTAGTGTGAGGTTTAGATTTAGGCCTAAAGGCCTGAGGTCTGATCGATAAACATTATTTAATGATTATCTAGGTTACATCCATATATGTGTTCGCCTAAGAGACCGTCTGGCTAAGAGAGCGCCCTGTGTTGTCTCCCGAGGACCAGCCTCTTAGGTGGAGACCACTGTAATGTCTTCTTTTTTATATGTTCATTTTGGCAATATGGACATCATAGTTCCTATTTTATGACATTTCAGAACTATCCTTTGTTTATCAAGACACTACCTACAGACAACGAACTTAAGTTCTATTACACTGTTCATACATCCCTTGATGTTGTGGAAGAAAAGATCAGTTCAGTCGGCAAAAATGCAAGTGATTTACGAGAATTATACTTGGGTATCTTATATCCAACGGAAGACTATAAAGTGTATCCTTTTTTGTGATTTCATCAAAAGTACTCGAAACACAGGTTGTTGGGGGGGGGGGGGGATCTCTTTCCAAGCCAGGTTAAAATACATTGGAAAGTTATTAATTATAAATCATAAGATGTGTGTTTGTATTTTGTATATAAGGTCATTTAGTTTCTTATATTATATGTGTATGAGCATTTGTTAACAAATGTTTAAACTTCTATGGAGTGTATTTGTTTATGATACAACTCTTACCTGACATCTCGCAAAGAGTGGTCTTTTTATTTCAATTTTAAACTGCAAAGTTTTTATAATTTATAATGTAGAGAATTAAGAATTGAAACGAAAGATTATCAACAAGGTGATTCTTGATTGATATTCAAACTAATGAACATATTCTTTTAATTTTCCTGAATGATATGCAAGATATGGATATGTTGCTAATACCAAAGTCAAATTCATCATTGTGATAGACTCAGCTAATTCAACTTATAGAGACAATGATATTCGAACGGTAAGTAAGACCTTTTGTGTTCTTTTCATATATTTCATGGTAAAGACCACAGTCATGTTTCAAGATTCTGTTGTCACAGACTGGTTTATTGATTTAGCTTATTGCAATTGCTATAAATAATCGTAACATAAGGTCTGTTTTTGTTTTGTTTTTTAATATTGTTTATTAATCTCAAGAGATTTGAAGCTACAAAAGTAGTGCATACAAATAATGTTATCTTTCTTGAACATTTTCTTGAAGTCTTCATACTTTTTTTCTTAATACATACTGTTACTCACTAGTTTCAAGATTTGTGCATCATACATAAGCAATCAATGTATCACAATTCTTGCAGTATGGGAGCAGGCATGGTTTCATTATTTTTTAAAAACTTGATCAAGAGTAATTTCTTTCTTATTTTTGTATAGTTTATCGAGTTTTTATTTGTTTGTAGAACAGTCTCTGTATTTTATTTTTTGGAAATGACTTCAAACAAACACAAAGATGAATTCAAACCAATACTGATAAATTTACAAGATATTGTTTAACCAGAAACACCAACTGATTATTGAATATATTTTTTATGTTATAGAACTACAAACTGTTGCAATGTTCATGTTATTAACTCTTTCAATATATGGGAGTAAATTCCCCACTTTAAAAAATCAATTGCCCTTGGAATAACATCTTTGTGAAATTAAATCACTTTAAGATCATAAAAGGTAAAGCAAATAGAATTCTATGAATCATTTTATGTAACTTGAAATCGAAATAAAATTTAAGGAAATCTTTACTTAATTTGTACAAAGGTCTCCTAAGGTCTTCTTTAGATTACAAGCAAAATAACCAACAACTGAAAACTGAAAATGGCCCAACAACTACAAATTGTCCAGAGAGGAACTACAGTTCTAGTTAGACTCAGAACAACAAAGTTACCTTGTTTTTTAATTTTGTTTGTCAAGTTTTATACAGCTAAATGAGGTCTCCATTAATCTACAAAATATTAATGCTGGCTGATTCAATCTGATTCAATTTCTAAATATTCTTAGGCACTTTGAAATAAACACCTATCTTCTTACAATCTTATACACAGATCTGCTTTTTGTTGATATGCAAAGGATCTTAAGTATATAAAAATCAGCCTCGATAAAAAAAATGTGTTAGGTAACATTTACTTAATGCAACTGTATATAGATCTAGTCATCAAAATTTTTTTTTTTTTCATTTCAATAGTACTATTAAAAAAAAGAGATAAAGATGGATTTATGGGTTGTATCCCATGAGGCAACGACTGTACATCATTTATACCCCAGCAGGCCAATTTATTCAAAGTCCTTCTCAACTCCCTGGGAGTATACAGTACACAAACCTGTTAGGCTTTTCATACCAACATCCTGACAAGATATATCTCTACCTATAGCTGGGTATTCATTCACACCTGAATCAAGTGAGGAAAATAGAATGAAGTACCTTTCATAAGAGAGCAGCGTCATGGGGGGGGGGGGGGGGACCACCTGTGCCTCAACTACATTCTTTACTACATGCATGTACATTTTGTCTAGCAGTTTAATTTCAAGATTGAGTTGATTTGCTATCAATCACTCATCACTTTTGATCATTTCAAAAGTGGAAAGCAGCAAGAATTGTGCATGGAAGAAAGATTAATTTGATAAGAGAAATCTCATATCTTGTTTCACAGTCCTGAGTTATAATTCTTTAATGTCTTTTAAGCATCACAAACTGTATTTAAGCTGATTTAATTGAATGAAGTAGAGTACGTACACTAGACGCAGCCACTTACCTTAAAATACCCCATAGAATTGACTTTATCTATGCTACGACTTCAACTTTACTGATTGGCCAAGACGGCCTTATTTTGCTGATGATCAACAAGAAGAAGACAGAGCTGATGAAGATAAACACCACAGTTAGTGCGACAGTCACATTAGGTGGAGAACCCATCAGGGAAGTAGACTCATTTGTGCACTTGGGAAACGTGATTAACAAGCAAGGGGGGGGTACTGACACTACTGACAGGGATGTCACAGCAAGGATAGGCAAAGCCCGAGCAGCATTGATCATGCTCAAGAACATCTGGGCCTCAAGAGAGATACATATGGAAACAAAGATACATGTATTCAATTTAAATGTGAAGTCGGTCCTGCTCTATGGTTATGAGACATGGAGAATGGTCGGAACAACACAACACAAAATCCAGAATTTATCAACACCTATCTAAGGCGCATTTTTAAGATCAAGTGGCCTGAAAAGATAAGGAATGAAGACCGTTGGCAGTGAGCATGACAGGAACCAGTGGCCATACAGATACTGCAGAGAAAGTGTGGCTGGATTGGACTTTGGACACACCTTCAGGAAACCAGCATCCCTCACCCCCACGCCAGTCCCTGACCTGGAACCCGCAGGGAAAACGAAGAGGCCAACCTTGCAGCACCTGGAGGTGAGACATTGAAGAACAAATCGGGAAGCGGGGAACCAACTGGACAGGAATTCAACAGGCAGCCCAGAGCAGAGTACAATGGTGGGATGTCCTCGATGGCCTATGTTCATCCCAGAGCTACGGGCCTTAGTAAGTAAGTAACATAGCGCGTTTTGTGGAAAAATAATCGTTGACGTATATCGCGTTTTTTTGTTACAAAACATCAACTTGTCAGGCTGAAATGAATGGGATATGATGCTTTAAAAAAAAAAAAGGAAACTGTTCACCGGTAAAGATTTCAAAATGGAATATCACAGGGGCTTTAACTCATTTTTTCAATTTTGGTCTATATTGCGTTTTGTGTTGGAACTCTTCATTTATAATATATATGCCTTTATTAATGTTTTGACAGATGTTCAAAAAGCTTCATAATGCCTATGTGGACATGCTGTGCAATCCATTTTATAAGCCAGGAGAAAACATCACATCCAAGTAAGGCTCATTTATTTATATTTAAGATTTCAACGGTATGATTTTTTGCATTTGATCTGGGAGAAATGATTAAACACATTCATCAACTAGAATGTTCTGTAATAAACAATCAGTACCACCTTATATTATTATTATTATTATTATTATTATTATTATTATTATTATTATTATTAATATTAAGCATGCCTTGAGACTGTACTGTGTCAATTCATAGAAATGTATTTATATATATATTTCTTTAACTTTTCATCAAGGATTCTGAAAGGAGCTTTTAATAAACTCAATTTGTTTTTTAATGATATTTATGTATAATGTTTATAGATTTAATCTGGAGGTAAAATATTATCACAGTCCATTATTAGCAGTTAATCTTCTATTTCTATATTTTGAATAGTGTTTTAAAATGTCAATGTGAAGGGCAGAAAATTTAGTTTATCTGGCATTTCTGCTCTTATAATATGGGTCGTCAGAAGCATTGTGAGACACAGCCCACCCACAATCTTCTTTCTTTCTTTCTTTATCAGTTCCCATTCTACCTTTCGCTGTATGGTATTAGATGCCCGAAATGATTTTTCTCCAGGTTGCCGTCTTGACTTTTTCTGTTTCCTTCCATGAAAGTTAAATTTCTTTGCTTTAATGCCTCTTTTTTATCTTCTTCCTTCTTTCTCCGAGGTCTGCCTTTTCGTCTTTTACCTTGAGTTTGAGCACTTAAGCTATTCTATTGTCATTCATTCTGTTTACATGCCCAAACCATCTCAGTTGATTTATTTCTATCTTAGATTTTATGCCATCGACTTTAGTTTGATCTCTCATTGTTTTGTTTCTGATTTTGTCTCTTTTAGTTTTCCCTACTACTCTTCTTATATATTTAATTTCAGCTGCTTGTACTCTACTGTATTCCTTAATGTCTAAGGTCCAGGTTTCACTGCCATAAAGGAGATTAGGACAATAAACTGTGTTGTATTTGTATACTGCCGTTTTGGTTTTTGTTGACAATTCTTGTTTACCTATAAATGCCCAACAATTATAAATTTGAAGTTTGACACAGTGGGGGTAGGATGGGGGCCGGCAGGGGTGGTTCGGTTCTCAGCCATCAGAGTATAAAGTACGACTGAACTGTCAAGTGTCTGTTGAGCCATGGAGTTGTAGTTGTAGCATCGGTCTCAGGGTGTTGTGTATATTTGTCATGTACTTAATGTGTCAATCAAAATGTCAATATGATTTTCTTCATTTCGTTTCTAATATGATGCCTATTTAATTTCCAATTTGTCTTTCAGGAAGTTTGAGGACGTAGTGACAGCCATGTTGCATCAAGACTAAATAATAGACATGATGAAGTATGAGATTGAGATATTTTTATGTGAGTGTGGCTGTTGTGATGAAAGGGGAAACTTGACTTTGATCTGTCAGTGAAACATCTGCAGCGTGAATGTATCTACATTACATGATTACATGTATATCAAACTGTACATCTCAAATTTTGACTGCTCAAAACTTTCGAACCACTGCACCAACAACTTCCATATTTTGCATGTAGATTTCAAATAACCTGCTTTAGGTTCTTAGACTTAAAGAAAAAACTCTTATCAATATTTTAATTGATTGGCAAAAGATTTTTTTGCGTGCGATCCACAAAACTTTTTATTGTTACTAGATCTAATTTCCGGTCATTACGATAAAAAGCCTGCATAGCTAATAATAATAATTAGAAGATACGTTTCTATAGCACTCATCATCAATACAAGATTAACCTCAGACTCAGAGCGCTAATAGCCGTACTTGGTATCACCTGTAACTGGTACCCTGGCTTCTGAGCTAACACTGACTAACAGCAGTTTAAGTACAAGAGACCCAGTTTATAATCCAACATTATTTATGGGCATGCTTGTATATATAAAATTATAAGCTGGTCGTTCTTTGTTTGCCAAAACCTCTGTTGCCAGGCCCCCTGAGAGTAACCATATTTTATATGTAGGTTCTAATTCTAAATGTTTTTTTTGTACCAGAAGTGACTTTTATTACTTTTAATTTTAATTATTGAAAATTTTATTGTTTCCCCATGTCATTGTCATGTTCGAGTAAAATTTTCATTTACCTTAGCTGCCATGTTGAACAGGTTTTATTAAAAACTTGGAATTCTACTGTGCACGCCTACTTGTGTAATCACAGTATCAAATACTGACTCGGTCTAATAATTGTACTTGGTATCATCCGGAAAAGTTCATTGTTACCCCATGTCATGTTCGAGTTGAATTTTCGTTCACCTAAGCCGTCATTTTGAACATTAAAAACCTATTTGCGTAATCACAGTATCAAATACTGCCCGGTCTAATAATTGTACTTGGTATCATCCGTATATAACATGCTTGTATTATAATAATTACTATATAAATTACAATGTTCCATTATTTCAATGCTTTCATATGAATATCTGTGTGTGTATAGAGTTATGCAGATCACCGGAGAAGTGGAAATGAAACTATGAATTGAATGATTCAATTCATAGTTTCGAGACAGTCAAGATGTGATAAAACTGTGTGCTCCTTTAAAATTTATAAGGTAACACACATGATTGTCATGTATGTTTATTCATGTCATGTATGTTTATTCAAAGTATGAGTATAATAATGATAATGATATGAATCATTTTAGATTAAATCCTGTTGTATATAAATTGGAATAAATTCATTGTGCAATTTTACGAAGTATCATCTTCAGTATTATTATTATTATTATTATTATATTATGTACCGGTACTTTCTGAATGTCTATAGGGCAGTATCAGTGTGTCGTGCCATCAGTCGCATTCATTCCAAAACAGTACATGTGTACATCACAATCACATGTCTCAAGTCTTTGAGTCATGTCATCAGTCACATTCATTCCCAAATGGTACATGTACATCATCACAATCACATGTCTCATGTCATCAGTTACATTCGTTCCACAATGGTACATGTACATCATGTCTCATGTCGTGTCATCAGTCACATTCATTCCAAAATGGTCCATGTACATCACAATCACATGTCTCATGTTATGATTATGAGTCACATTCATTCCAAAATGGTCCATGTACATCACATGTCTCATGTCATATCATGAGTCACATTCATTCAAAATGGTACAATACATCACAATCACATGTCTCATGTCATGAGTTATGTCATGTCATATTCATTCAAAATGGCACATGTACAACCAACCACATGTCTCATGTCATGAGTCATGTCATCAGTCACATTCAATCCAAAATGGCATGTCTATGTACATCAAAATTACATGTCTCATGTCATGAGTCATCAGTCAAATTCATTTCAAAATGGTAGGCCTACATGTACATCACAAGTCTCATGTCATGAGTCATATTCATTCCAAAATGGTACATGTACATCACAATTACATGTCCCATGTCATGAGTCATATCATCAGTCACATTCAATCCAAAATGGTACATTTACATCACAATCTCAATCACGTTTTATGTCGCGCCATAAGTCAGTGAGTGGAGTTTAGTTTTTGCTAATGTTGCATAATAGTACAAAGGAGGTCATATTCAACTAGGTCGTTGGGACTGGCGCTAGGTCCTCAGTGTGTGTATGCAACCTTTCATTGAAGTCGACAGCAAGGAACTTCCTATTTCAACAGCATTGATTATTTTTTTTTGTTTTATTTGAAGGAAAGGCTTTGTGGGTTTTGATGTAGAGGTAGATATCATTTCGATAAATCAGAATGAAAGACGATACAGCGAGTTACAGATGTGAACGCTAGGACGGCATAGAAGAAAGTGAGCAACAGAGAGAAAGAGAAAATTAGTAATTAACCTAACAGTAACAGTAACCCCTAGACCTTTTATTTTTAACATTAACGTTGTGTGGTCACTAAAACTAAAATCATTTTGATTGGTCCAACGCTTTTCCCCACCTAGCCAATTTTCCACGCACTCACACCAATGATACTGCATGTACAGTAAAACGATTTTGTTCTAGTATCTTTGCTCCCACTATACAGCAGTTAACAATTAACAAATCATTCGTTTCGCCTCCCAAACATGAACATGAAAGTGTAGCATCAACAATCATTGACTTGAGCATTTAGGCTGCTTCTCTGGTAAAAATCTTTTTCGAAACTAAGTGAATCAAGTGAAAAGTCGTTTCACAGCCTTTATCGGCAGAACCTCGTTGTAGGCCACTTTACCTCAGTGAATGTGTCATGTTTTCAAAGAGAATGAAGAAGAAAAAAAGGGGATTTCTATTGGCCTCGTTGTAGCCAATATTTCGTTAATATGATCTCGGTGGATGCGGTTCCCACTGTACCCTGTATAAACACACGCCTACATCTGCATACCCAATTTTTATTATGAATATTTTTTAACAGTGTGTAGTATGGAAACAGATAAAGACTAGCTTTTTCTCTGTAGTGTAATGCAACTTTATTTCTATCCATTTTTGGCTTCAAAATGGGTCTTTTGTGAAGAGGTTTGTGATAATAATTTTGTCAGAAATAACAATAGAATAGACGTATGGATAATTCTTTGTAATTGTAGCTATATTTGTTGTGTATCCGACTCCTCTAGCACTACCTTAACCTAGATGAAGGTGTCACTGTCACTAGTATCAGATAGTCTTGTGTCATTGTCATGTCTAGCCTACATAATCTATCCCACTTCTTTGTGATTTCCCAACAAAATCAAAGACTGGACAATACAATTAGTTCAATTGTAATAGATACCAGTCAGTTGTGTCACGTTATCAATATCATCATGCATGATGATAGTGAGTCAAGGGACATAATCATTACAATTCCTGAGACCGTTTATCTATCAATCAGTATCACTCAGCATATTATTAACAATAACATGAGTTAACTCCAACCAATGAGTTCCTATACACCACGCATAAATTTATTTAAAAAAACAGGCTTTTCTCAATACTCAAAACAAAAGATGTGCGTTTATCCAGCGGCTACTACTGTAAGCCCCTACGGCTACATGTTTTAAAATTTATCATTACAAGGCAGGTGTGGGAATCAAAGTATTAATAAGAGTAAGAGTGAAAACAGATTCAAACATTTGATTTTGTTTTATTTTCTCAAGCCACTAGCCTACACCATTACTAACATTTAAAAATTATACTGTAGTTCCACAGAACACAGCTTTAGATTTAGTAGTAGTACACCAAATACTTGAAATTATACCATATGTCGGAATGATGAAATCCTGTGTAATAATGTATTTAAGTAAGCTTCAAGATTTTCAACATTAACTCATTCACCTTATTATTAAATATAGTCTGGATAGTCCACCATTTGGTTTTGATTTGCTAGATATTTTGTTCAAACCATAAAGAAGATGAGTGAATGTCTTTCACTTTCATTTTCAACTAAGTTAGCAACTGCCAAAAGAACATGGAAATGGAATACACTGTGTTGGAATGGATAAAAGTAAAAGCAAAATGATGGAATTTGCAATTTCAACATCTGTACGCCACAACGTATCCTTTTCATTCTTTTTGGTCTCATCTCCTTCATCTTTGCTCTTTTTAATCGTCATTTATAAATCGCTATATTATTACTAAATACTATAGTACATGTACTAAATAGTAGTATTAAGTATTAGTAGTCTCTGGATGATCACACACTGTTTGGAAGAAGAGAAAGCGTGCAATTACACGTACTGTGCAACGGGTTATGGCAAGTTACCCAAGTAACCCCTGTGCAAATCACATAGCACTTTAGCAGGTGTAATTGTAAGTAATGTAAGTGTATCAGCTACTCCCTTGACATTTACACAATGCGATATAACACCATGTGTAAGTTTTATAATTTAAGCAATTTTAAGAAAGAGCCAAACAGACAGACAGACGGATTGACTGACACTGACACTGACGACAGCAGAGAGTAAACACATACATGTAGAGAGAGAAATCTGCAGCTAGAAACAAGACAAATCTTAATCTAGATCTGGTTCTGTTGGATCTAGACCTACCCCTACATTTTTTTTTATAACTAGATCTAGAATATAAAAATAAGATAAGATAGATTTTTCATCTAGTTCTACTTATGCTGATCAGTGATAATGATAAATGTCTATTATTGAGATGCAATGAACCGGAGAGACTATCATTGAAATGCTCTGCAAAAACACATTTGCTGAAAAATAAGCATTTTATCCAAACATATTTCTTCTTGTACTCCGGAAAAACACAATTACTTACACTTACATTCTACTTTTAGAATGAAACTCAATGTAAAATTGGAATTCCAAACAGTTACCATCATTTTATAATATAAAACACTAAAACGCAAATATCTCGAAACTAATTTTTGAGAAATATGTTTCTTCAGAATACGGCAGCATAGTAGTAATAGTAATATGGAGACGAGATGTGCGACTTTATTATTGAAAAAATTAAACACAAAGTAAAGCAGTAACATGCTCGTACATGCTCACACAGGAAATAAATACTGCTTCTAATAAGCTTGTAATTGTATTCCCTCACAATGCAGTGAAAAGGATCTTGTTACTATTATATACTATGATGGTAGTGGTAGTTTAGTATTATTATAATGTACTTATCACTAGTTACAGAACCGACAGATCTGTTTAATTCCATACCTCTATGGGGTTGAGTAAGATGAACTAAATGAAGTACGAGAGTAGCCTATATCACTGAATGATTGACAAAATTTTACACACATTCCAGTCCAAATTTGGAGATGGTCTAAGAAAAAGAAAAGAAAGTTGTCTTCGATTTCGATTAGAATTAGAATTGTGCAGTGCCAGGAAAAATTGTCACTGAAAATTGGATTGATACGTAAATCCAGTTGTTGCTTTCTCCTTCTGGAGTACCTTAGTACATAAACTTAAAAAAACAAACATAAATCGGAAAAGAACTGGTGAGTTGAGCATTTTATACTACTCTTTAGTTGCTACCCATTTTTGGCACTGATGTAAATCCCAATTGGTAAGCGGTTTCCGGAAAATCAGTTAAAAAACGGGTGGTTAAAAAAAAATAATCTTAAAAATAAAACCGCTTGACGCATCTTCATGAAATTTACATATATGGTAACGGATAGTCTTACTATTACCAACAATTTGGCATGAATTTTTTCAAATTGTCATGTGACCTTGGTGGCCATCTTGAAAGCTAATTAATATGCAAATTTTGTTTTTCTTCTACATTTTGACATATTCCCCACACAAGATGAAAATTGTTTCAATTTCAATGCTGGGAATTATTTGATAAGTGTATGTGAATAAACTACAAAAACATATGTGGTGTTTGCTCTTCATATATTCAATATTCTTCAGACCTGTCATTTCAGTGAAATTCATACGCCATTCAAAAGGATTTCCAGTTTCTTCATCAACTAAAACATTCCAGCCATTCATTATCACCACTATCACCAATACCACACCCCCTTATTTCATCATCAGAACCACGAGAACTAGATCTAGACTGGCTCGCCAGTATCAGTAAAGTGCAACTCAGTTATAACGAGAGCCCCATTCCAAGCAAAAAGTGTCGTTATTCCCGAGCCGTCTAATTTTCTTCCGCTCCTTTGTACTCTCCGCTTGAGTAAGCAGAAAGGATCTTGTCTTTGACCTTTGTTTTAGAATTGTGTACAAAGTACTAGAGGGAATGCCAAATCGACGACATATCTCTGCATTGGTACATGTGGTTTTTTTCTTCTCCACTTCTATTTTCTATTAATGGAAACTTTCGTTTCAATGGTTAGCCTCTTTCTTTTTTGAGAATTCATGGTGTAAAAATTAAAAAGAAGGAAATTAAAAAAATAAGACGATGACTTTTGGCTAATGCAAGAACAAAGGTGTCGACCGATCACAACGCTTTGGCTAGTGACTAGTGGCTGTGGTGTAGTGTAGGCCAATGAAGATGGCTACACTACACATGTGTACAGTTTGCTATGCCGCTGCGCTGCGTGCGAGTTGATCGATAATCACAACGCTTTGGCTAGTGCTGGCTGGTAGCGGGCCTACACACGTGTATAGCCTACGTACATTGTACATGTATTAGAGTAAACATCGTCACCAGAATCAGAATCATGTCTGTATACCTCATCATCTAAATAAATCCATTGTCAAAATGTAAACAAATGGTAATTACTGTGAAAAGTTAACAAAAAACCCGATCTTTGAGGTTAAAACTTTTTAAAAACTCGATTAGCATCTTATCGAGGATAGGAAGTCACAGCAGTTCAATTACAAATTACAGGCTCGTATTTTTTAAATTTCACATTTTTGTCGCATCACATCTGTGCCACTTTTCGCGCATCTCGCAATCCAGCAGCCATTACTGATTGATGCCTTTCGGCATATGTAGCAATTAAAGAGTTAAACCCCTTTCATGACAGAATTAAGAAGGCTGAAAATTCCCTGCTACGTATAAAAATGAAAGCGATTGAAGACTATTCATAGGTTGCTATTATGATAGCTAACACAATCCAATAAAAATAAAAATCAATTAAATCACCAGAAGCAAATCCATCGTTTAACTGACAAGAATTTATTTACTATCAATATGACACAAAACAAACATTTGGAATGAGCGATACCAGAACATAATACATGTATCTTGCCAACAATAATGAGAGTGATCTCATTTCACACCAGTGACACTAAAACAATGGCTCATTTATACAATCAAGTCAAAGCAGATAGTTTCTCTCACCTTAACATTAAGAATTTTAATATCGCATGTATAAGTGATGTACAGTCATGGCCATTTATTAATTTTCTCAAATTAAAAATATATTATGTAAGACTGACAAAACATTGCAATAGACTTTCACACCCGTAACCAGACAAATACATTATTTCACAAAGAGCAAGAGGAAGCAGGCTGATCTCACAGCTTTTTGGGTAGATGGATGAAAAGTTTAGGAGGCTGACATGAATATATAATAAGAGTATCATAATAATAATAATTACAATGAATCACATAAGACATATAGAGACTGGATGTACATACTGAAGAAACTCCATTTCACAAGGCATCATTGAGAGCACGGAAACTCAGCACTTACACAATGTCTCACCCCGAAGCAGAATACCCCCCCCCAGATACACTCTTGAGCCCCAGCTATACTGGCCAAAAAAAACAACAACACACCTACTCATTTGCTAACAATCATCTTTCTCAAAAATGCATACTTCATGATGACTAATAATGACTTTCTTGTAGACCTATGAAAATAAGAGCTAGAATTTAATATCTGGAGGGTCCGGCTGAAAGATAAAAAATTTGTTGTGATAAATTAGGAATTTTTTTACTGATGAAAGTACTACTCGGGCTGCTGTTGACGATGGTCAGAACTCTGGCAGCATTGCTCTTTACTCCTCTCCAAACCCTTTGGATCTCAGGTTGCGTCTTTGCCTTGGAGACTGCCTTGGGGATCTCCTGGGGGATTTGTCTGGCGAGGTAAAGAAACAAAGGATTTTTGTTAGCTCATGTACAACATCAGGGAAATGCCAATACAATGACAATGTGGGAGATACAGTATTGACACCATTATTATATGAAGCCAAAGACAGAAAATAAAAATAAAATTAAAATAGATAGTGGAACAAAGGAACAAAGGACTGGAATACACTGTCTAAACAAACAATTAGATATAAAAAAAAATTCATTTGATTTACCCACATCTACGACTAATGTGATCTCTGGAGGTTTGGTAGGATTTACTAATTTTGCCCGGACTGCCCTGTAAACAACCAGGGATATTGAACATGCACAGAATGTTGTGATCTGCACACAGGACCTCCTTTTTATCACCCGTTTCCAATGTGATCAAGTATCGACCTGCCTACCCGGAGAGAGAGAGAGAGAGAGAGAGAGAGAGATCTGTATATCAAATCATGCAAGGTATGTCTAGATCTAATGGTGAATCGTTCCCATCCATCATATTCATCTGTAACATACAGGGGGAAATAATGTGAGACAGACAGAGAGAGAGAGAAAGAGAGAGAGAGAGAGAGAGAGAGAGAGAGAAGAGATAGATAGAGAGACAAAGAGAGAGAGAGAAGAGATAGATAGAGACAAAGAGAGAAATAGAGACCAAGAAGATAAAGAGACAACTTTTCCCAACCTATGTACGGAGACACTGACACAGCTAGAAATTACGCTCTCTAGCCAAAATATTTGTCGAGTGTCACAATAATTAATGTAGCAAGCCCTCAGGAAGATCAGACCCATAAGAAGTCTGTCCGCTGTACCTTGCTGATGTCGCAAATGACAAAAATCAAAGAAGACAAGGAAAGCTGTTCCTCTAGAGCTCGTACAATTCAAACGTGGTTTCGTAGTCCAATAATCAGCATCAAGTTACGGGAAATTCTTAAAACTAGGCAGATCTGCACCTTAATATGGCTTACACCACTGAAAAACCTTATTTAAACTCTTTCTAACCATGTGTGTTGCAATAGGGAGTGTGTAATACTGTGTGCTCTCATACTCATAGTAATCAAGGGCTAGTAGCTAACCAGAAAAAAGCAGTCAGCGACTGAGAAGACACAGCGAAAACTTTTCCCCATGTACGGAGACACTGATGCAGCTAGAAATTATGATCTCTAGCCAAAATATTTGTCAAGTGTTTCAATAATTAATGTAGCAAGCCCTCAGGAAGATCAGACCCATAAGAAGTCTGTCCGCTGTACCTTGCTGATGTCGCAAATTACAAAAATCAAAGAAGACAAGAAAAGTTCACTATAAACTATAATTATATGTACGTCTATTGCATGCAGAACACCACAATAATAGTCATAATGACATATATAAATAAAAGATATACATTTTTGTGGCAGAGTTCACCTGTCAACATATCAAAACAATAATTTAGTATCCAGTCTACCAATTCCAAAGCCTTGATGCCGAAATCGTTCTCATCTTTCCTAAGTCTTCCAAGTTCACCCTAGCGCCATATGAATTTTTCATTGGTTTTTATATAAAAATGATTTTCATGCTACTTCCACAAGACCTGTGATCTTGAATCTCCCGCCCCACTAGACCAGCGCAAAACTGTGTCTTCATCGATTGATAATTAATTTGCGGAAGACGGGACGGGAGTGGTAGCTGAGAAATCTTGAACTCTACTTGAACATGCGCCAATAGTATTATTTCTCCCTCTTGTTGAAATGCATCTTAAAGATTGTATCACTTTGCAAAGGAGACAGTGAGCGATAAGCCTAGTAAGGACGTAGCATGACCAACGCTCTAACAGGCTTCAAAACCTCCTGTAGGGAACCAATCGTTTTTACAGCTGAAAAAAATAGAAAGCATTCAAAGTTTTTCCTTTAAAGTTCGTACTCTCAACAATTCGCAATTTGTCGTGATTTCATAATCAGCACCAATTTTTTCGTAACAGTTAAAGGAAACTGGTAAAATGAGGCAGGTGCGCACCTTTCCCTCTCTCGGTCCAACGTTCTAAGGCTTACATCATTGAAAAGCTTTATTAAAACCTATCCAACCATGTGTGTTGTGATAGGGAGTGTGTAATACGGTGTGCTCTCATCCTCATAGTAATCAAGGGTGGTCAGAGGGAAAGTGGCAAGCCAGAAAAAAAAGCAGTCAGCGACTGAGAAGACACAGCGAAAACTTTTCCCCATGTACGGAGACACTGATGCAGCTAGAAATTATGATCTCTAGCCAAAATATTTGTCAAGTGTTTCAATAATTAATGTAGCAAGCCCTCAGGAAGATCAGACCCATAAGAAGTCTGTCCGCTGTACCTTGCTGATGTCGCAAATTACAAAAATCAAAGAAGACAAGAAAAGTTCACTATAATTATATGTACGTCTATTGCATGCAGAACACCACAATAATAGTCATTATGACATATATAAATAAAAGATATACATTTTTGTGGCAGAGTTCACCTGTCAACATATCAAAACAATAATTTAGTATCCAGTCTACAAATTCCAAAGCCTTGATGCGAAATCGTTCTCATCTTTCCCAAGTCTTCCAAGTTCACCCTAGCGCCATATGAATTTTTCATTGGTTTTTACATAAAAATGATTTTCATGCTAGTTCCACAAGACCTGTGATCTTGAATCTCCCCGCCCCACTAGACCAGCGCAAAACTTTGTCTTCATCGATTGACAATTGATTCACGGAAGACGGGACGGGATGGGAGTGGTAGCTGAGAAATCTTGAACTCTACTTGAACATGTGCCATTAGTATTATTTTCTCTCCTCTTGTTGAAATACATCTAAAAGATTGTATCACTTTGCAAAGGAGACAGTGAGCGATAAGCCTAGTAAGGACGTAGCATGACCAACGCTGTAACAGGCTTCAAAACCTCCTGTAGGGAACCAATCGTTTTACAGCTGAAAAAATAGAAAGCATTCAAAGTTTTCCTCTAAAGTTCGTACTCTCAACAATTCGCAATTTGTCGTGATTTCATAATCAGCACCAATTTTTTCGTAACAGTTAAAGGAAACTGGTAAAATGAGGCAGGTGCGCACCTTTCCCTCTCTCGGTCCAACGTTCTAAGGCTTACACCATTGAAAAGCTTTATTAAAACCTATCCAACCATGTGTGTTGTGATAGGGAGTGTGTAATACGGTGTGCTCTCATCCTCATAGTAATCAAGGGTGGTCAGAGGGAAAGTGGCAAGCCAGAAAAAAAAGCAGTCAGCGACTGAGAAGACACAGCGAAAACTTTTTCCCATGTACGGAAACACTGATGCAGCTAGAAATTATGATCTCTAACCAAAATATTTGTCAAGTGTTTCAATAATTAATGTAGCAAGCCCTCAGGAAGATCAGACCCATAAGAAGTCTGTCCGCTGTACCTTGCTGATGTCGCAAATGACAAAAATCAAAGAAGACCAGAAAAATATACTATAATTATATGTACGTCTGTATTGCATGCAGAAGAACACCACAATAACAGTCATGACATATATAAATAAAAGATATACATTTTTGTGGCAGAGTTCACCTGTCAACATATTAAAACAATAATTTAGTATTCAGTCTACAAATTCCAAAGCCTTGATGCCGAAATCGGTCTCATCTTTCCCAAGTCTTCCAAGTTCACCCTAGCGCCATATGAATTTTTCATTGGTATGTACATGAAGTGGCGTCAGTGGCCGAGCGGTTAGGCTGCCGGACTGGGGATCATGAGGTCAGGAGTTCGAATCCTAGCAAATCCAGGGCTGACGTTGTTTTCCAGGGGATAGATACTTAACACGCATTTCCCCCACTCTACCCAGGTGCAAATGGGTATAACCTCTAGCTTGAAAGTAAAAACTGCGTTAGACTAGCGTCCTGGCAAGGAGGTGATTGTCACTTGTTCCGCTTCACGCTATAGAAATCGGCTCTATAGGCCTTGAAGGAACTTTACTTTTGTACATAAAAAGGAATTTCATGCTAGTTCTACAAGACCCATGACAAAGGAAAAAAACAAATTTCAGTCATCGTTGGTTGTGACTCACGACAAAGGAAAAACACATTTGAAATCAATTACTCACTTAACCCCTGCAGAGTTTCCTTTGGGAGCCAATCGTAGTCCACTTCCGAATTCTGTGTCCCCAATTCCACTGGTTGGCGAGGCTTCGAAAGACGTTTTCTCTAAGTAAACAACAAAACAGCATTATACATCGACATTAGTTCTCTAACCAGAGAGCAATTTGACTCTTTTAATATGAACATGGGAGAAAATTTGAATTGACCTGTTTTCATGTACGGAGACACTGTTATAGCAAGAGATTGAACTCTCCAGCCAGAATATATTTCAAGCATCTCAATAATTAATGTAGCAAGCCCTCAGGAAGATCAGACCCATCAGAAGTCTGTCCGCTGTACCTTGCTTTTATATATATTTCTGAAAATTGACTATAATCATGTGTAAAGCATAGATTCCAAATATGAAGATAGTTCAATTAAACAAGATGTGTTGAGCAAGCTATACCTCTAAGCAGTAATAAATAGGTGCTGGTCACTCAAGTCCAAACAAGAAAGTTGTGGGAAGAAAAATCAATTTTATCTAGCCAACTAATCAAAATGAATTGTTGAGCACTATTTTCCCCCTAGATCTATCTAGAAATGTCCTAGGTCTAAATCAATACAGCAAAAACAAGAAACTGAGATGCACAAAGAAGCATTCTAGAAAAAACAAAACAACATTACGTCTTCAGTCAAATTGCCTAAGACACACCTTACATCATGACAAAAGATGACAACTCCAGAGAACCTAATGTTGCTATTTTTTGTGTTTTGTCTTCATGACATCTCATGGCTCATTAGTCAAAGAAAACTGAAATGTTAAAACACCTTAGCTATCGAGTCACGGGTTGTTTCTTAACCTAACCTCACGGCAACTTGAAAATTCAATGGCATTATATATTCAAAAGAGCAAACTATATAATATTGACTGAATGGTAGCAAGTTCTCTATAGGAAATCAATTCTTTACTAAATGTCAGGACATGCTATTACATAGATTTCTCATCAAATCAAACAGCTGGGTTTTGTGTTTAAAAAATAAACAAACAATTTGTTTAAAGTTAATACGATTATGTGTGGAGCGTTCTACACACAGCCAGGAAGAAATCACAGGCCATGCTCTAGCGATCCAGTTTACTTTAGCAAGCCATCAACAAGACTACGACCAAAGAGGTGTGCCTGTCTGGTGATGGTCTGCATATGGAATATAATAGACACTTATACATGTGCACAACACTGGATATATTATCAATTACATTTTATTTTGTCATAAGGATCCCTGAGAGATACAGAAATCCAAATTTAAAAATGTTACAGGACAGATCTGGCTTCTTGAAACAAACAAAACCCCCATCGACATATAAACAGTGTATGTGCATAAATAGATCAGTGCATACATTTGACAGAAGAAAAATGTTCATTGCAAAGAGTAGGAAATAATGCCATAACACTCACCCCTGTACAGTGTATGCCAAGTATGTTAAAATTTTTTGAAAACTACATGTCTAAATTAGGCCTAACAAGTTACATATTCATAACTTACTCCGTAGTTTGACAGTAGTTGCTGGGCTCCAACCAAAAGCAACACAACAATAGCAACCAAGAAGACATATAAGAAAAATCTGAAAAGAGTATCATTGACGAAAAAAAGTTGTAATATCAAGATAAAATTAACACAAGAAATGCATTTTTTAACATGTCAAGTCACATTAAGCCTAGAAAGGGCTATGGCACAGGAGCTTTAACATGTAGAAAAGTTTTATCCGGTACTCCATGTCAAAGAGTACTGGTCAAACTAACTTTTCTTGTATTTTAATGTAGCAAGATAGACAAAGGCCAAGTCTCATAAAGAGACAGACCACATGTAACAAACACATCTTGTATATGGTGAAAGTAAGGTTGAAACATAACGTATTAATGAAATTCTATTGACTAAATATGGAATAAGCTACACTCAAACCTGTTGTGCCAGTGGTAACTAAGTGTTATAATGGATATGCCCGTAACTCAATCCCACCTAAGCCCCACTCCCTGAATCTACCCCCTGTACCTAACACAAGGGAAATAACTCTTCCACAATTTTGACAAACTTTTTTTTTAAATCACTACAGACAGGCACCCAGACATGATTAAAATATGAAATAAACTGCAAAAAATTCATAGAAGACTAAAGTTTTATTTCCATATAAAAATAAGAGTTGAAAAAAAAAGAATTACTTGCTAAAAAAAATTTCAAACTGACCTAAAGCGAAAAAAATCAAGAAAGACCACAAGAAGCCTTACAGGTAAGTCCAATTAGCACAATCCAGAGGAGGGAATCAATAATATAATAATACACAAAGTTCATAAACAGTCCAGTCCAATGTCAATAAATCCAAGAATGAATAAAAAATATCCCCCCTGCCCCCAAAATCTCATCAATCACACATGCACAATTATAATCTATCGATTACCAAAAGCGAAAAAAAAAACCCTAGTCCACAAGAACACAATCCAGAGAAAGGAATCATTAATGTATATATAATAGTACTAAGTTCAAACAGTCCAGGCCAGTCAATAAATCCAAGAATGAATAAATATAATATCTAATATCCCCCCACCTCATCAAAGTGAATAACCCTAGGCCTTTCTGCGTTGTTTAGATCATCCAACGTCGTCCATTCAAGATTATGATGTAGATCTAGATCTACTTCTCCTTCACCACTCCCTCGTCGTCCTCATCATCTTCGTCGTTCTCAACTACGAGATCGGCATCAATGTCCGGTAGATCTACATTATCTTCATCTTCTTCATCTAAATTCAAAGTTAAAGGATTATAACCGTGACCGTGTAGGTCTCAGTCATCCGTTACATTACGGAACCAATTCAACAGGTCGTCCATTGTAAAGCGCGAGGTCGATTTTGGTAGAAAAAATTGCGTGTAATTTCAAGCGAGGATAGCTTCGCAATGAAGCAACGTAGAAACGAAAGGAAAAGCCCTAAAAATACCCGGATATGGCACCTACAACAGAAGTCTCGTGAAATTATAATTGAACGAGATTTCCAGTATTTATAAAGGTTTGAAATAACGAAAGCGAAAGTGCTACGTCACCGGGCGACTACGGGCGATCTAGGTAGGCACACAGCTCTAGCGAACGGGCGACTACGGGTGCTGTAGGTGGGATTGAGTTAAGTCAATGAGTACATGTAGATCTACAAGAACCAGGGAAAATTCTGACAGTAGGCCCACTCCATGTGAAAAGGCTACTGTGGTACACTGTAGTAACAGTAATAGTTACAGCAGCAGTAGTAGGTAGGCCTGTCCATACAATGCATATCCCTCTAGGCCTATGATTACGCCGAGCGAGATTGTATCTCTCGTTGAAATTTGCCCCACGCACCATAAGTGGTGATCTCAGGGCAAATCAAGAGCAAACAGCAAGATGGAAGATAAGTGAAAGGAAAGATGTACAACCTACCAGCAGCCCCCGCCCACATATAGAGTGGGAGGGGAGTGCTGAATTGCGTGTGGGGATGAAACATGACACACAGGACACTGATGCTTTAGTGTGTGTTTGACTCTGTGATCTTCAACAAACCTGAGCTAGATTCTACCTGATTGCATCACTTCAGGAAAGGGCAGGATAACGAATTGTATTATATGGTTGTTATAAAGGAACATATGATTAACACCAAATCATTGGCAAATACTGGTATAATGAGTTATTTCATTGTTTTTGTACACTGTCCTTTCCGTACAAAGTGAAAAGCTGACTGTCAGCAAGAACGGCAGTTGAGTGTGTTTCACAACATACATCCTAATTGGCAATATATCTCAGTTTCTTTCAACAACAATAATATCAACAAAACTGAAAAAAATTAAAACAAAAATTAAAATGCAACATTCAATCTTTCGCTTGCCAATGTATTATCATTATTCTCCTACATGCTTGAAAAACTAAACCAAAACGACTTAAAAGCATTTAAATGACTCACGTCTCCCCGTCTAAACCCTCGTCTGGTTCAACAACCTGCACGGTTTCATTGAAAACAGCATTCTGGAACTGGTTTCCTTCCTTGAAAGAGACAAAAGTTAGAAACATATGTATACAATTGTATAATTAACACCTGCAGGTCATCTTTCTTATATCGTGATAACATTATGAGTCTACATGTCTCCTCAAGATATGAGATCTTGTTAGCATGTGATCATACAGCATTTGAACATCAGTATATTTTAACACTCCTAGTTAGAAACTATAAACATCAAACATATGCTGCATCTATTCAGTTATCTACTTAATTGGTATAATCAACAAATGCGGATCCTGAACTTTTCTCTACCTATAAGATGACTATGTCTAACGCCATCAATATACGCCATTTTACATGAAAATAAAACAAATTCCATTTTAAAAAGTTAATGTACAGTCACAACTGCAGTCAGCAAACCCAGTTTCTCTTGGTCTCAATACCGCAACTCTCTAAAAAAAGAAGGAAATGCAACATGTGACTGCTTAGAATTTCATGTCAATGTAAACTGCTTACAGCATCCTTATAGTTGAGGAGGACTGTCAAGCCAAATGGTCTAGAAGTAAGGGCCTCATTGGGGATAAAGATGTACTCGTATGTAGCCTGTCTGCGGGGTTCCACAATGTTATTGAATGTTATCGTGGTAAACTGGAGAAAAGAAATAAGAACAAGGATGACATTTCTTGCAAGTATTCAGAAAGACATTGGTTAAAATAAAAGTGAGCTAAAGCGTAATTTGAAAACGTAGCAACTGTTACCAAAAGCTGTTACAGCCTAAGCAAAACATCATCTGAAAGTATGTCATCCTGGTCACAATGAAAACGGAAGGGAAGATTGATGTGGGCGAGGTTAATTCAAATCGACATAAGATTCCTTTTCATTTAAATTTCGATTCAATCTAAAAGTTAAGAAATACAAATAAAAGAATGAAGAATTTTAAAAAAGAAAAACAATCCCGAAAGGGAACTAACAACAAAGATGGTGACAGTGTGAGTGAGGTAATAAGTTTTAACACAATCACTGCCTTGACCGACATGAATGCATTTAAGAATATATTCCTACAATAACTTACAGGCTATTTATATTAACTTTGCCTCTAACAGGTCAAAAACCTTCTATTTACATCTTTCATTGTTTTTAAAGTAGCTGACTCAGGCAAAAATAGCCTTTGGATCATTTTGATACAAAAGAAATACATAGGACGAGGGTCATTCTTTTATCACCTTTACTGATTTGAGCTGGCTGAATGTGATGATCCTGAACATGTAAAAAATATATCGCATTTCCACTATCTTTGACATGTTCTAAATCTTTCTGTTTACAATACATTTGCGGTAATTTGGCAGCATAAACAGTCTGCTCAAGGAAGTGATTGCGTTAAAAGGCAACAATCCATATAGCCAAGTGAGATTGCATCAAGTACTACTCACATTCTGCAAAAAGAATGTGTAATCCTGGGGATATCTGAAAGATGCTTCCATGGTCTCCACAACAAAGTCGTTACTGCCCTTGTTAGTGAATCCAACCAAAATGCGTACTTGCTTTCCAGCAGGCAATTCTGATCATAAATACATAAATGATGATTAGAACAATTTATTTTTCATTAAAAACCTCAAAATCTGTTTTGTAATTGTTACATTCATTTGACATCTAGTTATTTCTATACTGGTTTTCATCAATGAAGACAAATTATGTAACCATAACTTCGTACATAATGAAAGTATATCCATAATAATTTCAGCAGAAGACTCCTTATGCTTACTTCAAATATCAACATTATATTCTGATGACTGGCAGTGTAAATCATTACTTTACACAAAAAGCAAACTAAAACTGTAATTAGAACCCTAATTATATTTTTACAGCTTTCATCGTGGTTATGGGATCAAATATGGATTTTTTTTTAAAGAAAAAAGAGGTACAAGTAAAATGTATTTCATGAATATTCCTATTGCAGCAATTTCATGAATCTTAGAACAAATAAAAAGAAAATCACAAATTTCTCTGTTCTGTTAAATTAAAACAAGAGAGCAAAAGCTCAGTAAAATTTACCTAGAGGATTCCTGGTTTAGTGAAAAGAATGAAAGTGTCTGCATCTGATGAAGGTTTGACCAATGCACTATCCTCTTCACTCTCCCCTTCCTGAAACAAAAAGAAAATTATTTTAAGAATTTTTTCAAAATTATTTCAATAATAGCCACCAAATAAGAAATCTAATTTTAAAAAGATCCTCTTACAAAAACAGCCACAATATAAAAAAAAACAATCAGGAAAGAAAATCCTACATTTATAAAATATACACGGAAAGCAGTACATATGTGATATTTAACGTGTAAGCAGTTTTATGAGTTAAAATACGACACGAAAAACTGCTCCAAAATTTACTCACCGCCCATAAGTCAAAGATATCAAGAGTGACCCAAACGTATTAGCAGAAAAGCAAATCCTTCAAAAAAAAAAAACAACAACAACCCGATTTTCTCTTTCACATGTACATAGCATTAACGTACCAGTTACCCTGTCCACCATATTCATTGATCTCAGGTTGAATTAAAAGGAAACAGCAAGATGAAAGACAAATCAAAGAATGATGACATACTGCTACCAGCGGCTACTGTCGACAGGACCTACCAGTAGCACCAGCCAACCACCCATGTTTGCAGTGGCAGAAAAGCATCAAATGTCACAGACTGCTCCCTCATACTCATTGTTATCTTCTTTGGTTTTCTTTCTGAGACCCATAATACAGTAATTGCTGGATAAATGCAAGCCCTTAGGGCGCTGAGAAAAGCATGCGTTTATGCGTAACGTGTTTATATATATGCAAAATCACTGGGAGATAACTCATTATTAAAGGTAAGATGTCAAGGATTATTATTGATTATGCCCCTTGATTATCACGCCCAGTGTGACAGGTCAATATGTTGGCATGTAAGGTAAGTGTAATACTGATTGCTTGTTCACTTTTTGTGTTTTGTTTCTTTGGGGTTTTTTTTTATTTGACTTCTCAGAAAGCAGATCAGAAGTCAGACAAATTTTCGGAAGATAATGCTTTGGTCCTAGCTTTGTATAAGAAAGAAGTGACTACGCAAAGGTAGATCTAGATCTATCAATAATTTTCATGCTCAAAACAAACCCTCTAACTATGTAGACTCGACCTCAAGAGCCAACCACTCATGGTCTGTGAACACACCCTCGTTCTCTTTCAGTGAGTGTGTGCACCACCTGTCACTGTCACAGATCGTAGTCTATATTCGATTGCAAGAAATCTCCACTCACTGCCACAGCCAATCATAACACATCTGGCTTGATTGATGAAGTCGCATTTAACAGAATATCTGGACAGACCCCCCCCCCCCCCCCCCCCTGGTCTTTCTCTGAGGAGCAGGATCTACAGTGTAGGCCAGACATGACATAAGACTGTCTGACACATTCGTCTCGGTAGTGCTTGAACTCGGACAGACAATGAATCTAGACATGGAAGAAGACTGATACACTAATGACACGTTTGCCCTAGACCTAGCATTGCTCGCTACAGTGTGTCATCTGTTCTCATGTCATTGTTATTTCCGACAAAAAACTCAACAAAATCCTCGTTTTAAGGCCTCTAATGGATGGGTATGAAGTTGCATTACGGAGAAAAAGTGTGTCTTTACACACTGTTATTATATTGTAAAAACTTGGTCAACAGAGGAAAACGTGTGCTTTTATCCAGCAACTACTGTATCTCCAAAAGTAAAAAATGAATAATATATATTACAAAATCAATAACAAAACATCCATACAATGCAAAATACTGCACCCTTCAGATTTCTTTCTTGAAATCTATCTATCACAATACCTAAATTCCTAAAGCTGTCAACCGAGCCCTCACAAACCCACAATCCCCATCTAACTCAAGGTAAGGTGCTTTATGCATCTTATCCAAACAGCTGTGATGCTCGGCAGAGGCTTACAAAGATTCAAAATGTTAATTTACTGCATCAGACAATAGTGACAAAAAACACCTCCCCACCCATCTTTGAACTCTCTCTAATCAAATAAAGTTGTGACTTTCATGAAAGTTATACAAAATGTTTAAACATCACTATTGTACTAAAGTACGAGTTGCCAAAAAAGACATGAAGGTACAGGTATGTATGTCAGAACAAGAACGAAATACAATCCTTACTTTATCAGACACTATAGCATCTGATTCTTCTCCACCATCATCATCGGATCCTGTCTCAGTCTCTACAGTGGCTTCCTCATCTTCCCCTTCCATGGCATCCTGTGCAAAGGCAAGGTTTCCTCCTTTTCCTGTTGAACAAAGTAACATGTCATCTTGAGATTATTGCTTTAAAACACCAACATAATTTAACCAAACAATTCAGAATTTACATTTGGAAGAATAAGATTTCCTCTTGAATTTTCTTATTCGACGACTTAAATGTTTTCACTTCCGGGGATCTCCCTTGATCATTACTACTATATTTCTTTACCTTGCTTTATTTTGGGTTTTCAAAAAATTCGTTACCTTTAAAAGAGAGCTCCTTAGCCAGGACCCAGCCATTATCTTAACTCAAGAAGAGTGCCGGCCCTATATCCAGGGCGTGTTATGTTGGCCCAGGAAGTGCGCTGACCCTAATTTAGGGCTGGGGTCATTGGCGCAGGAAGCGTACATGCCATATATTCAGGGCCAGACACCTAGGCTTCTTGAATGGAAATTTCCATTTTCCTCAAATGGTTTATATGTAGATCTAGTTAAACAGCCAATGAGATCACAATTTATTTTAAGCTCGTAGCTTTTCGGGTTGCCCTGCCATCGTTCGTCAAAGTGATTTTTTCCCATTCAACACATTTCGTGCAAGCTTAATTTGATTACACAGCTACCACCACTATCGTTAAGTTTTTAGTTGCAATAACATCTCTCAATATGAATTCCTTACTCTTTCAACTTACAAAAAGTTTTATAGATCTTTTATCATCCGTAAACGTGAAATCAACATCTTAACTTCACCTGCGGTATACATACTCATTTTTTCATGCAAATGACTGGTGCAACCCTGTAAGAAGGTAACTATCAGTAACACAGCGAGTGCTTCTTGAGGTAACATCCATCACCATACCTGACACACAAACCCCCAACATCCCCATCCGAGCCATGAGTAAGGTGACATGGTTAAGATAATGGGATAATCGCACTTAAGCACTGCCAATATTTCATGTCAAACATGATTACAAACCCAGTTTATGCTCAATACTGGGCATGGTCCAGATAGCCCTCTCATTCTCCTTGCTATGTCAATCAACAGAGCACTGCACAATGTGTTATGAAGGGCCTCTCACTCTTAATCTTACGTGTTTTCTCCAGTCGTTCTCTTTATTAGTATTATTACTCCCGGATTAGCACCGCTGACCATAGTCAATCAAGTGAAAAATACACTGCGGCGGTTCTAAGCGGGAGTAATAATAATAATGCCTGCCTGGCGGCGGTAAACACTAAAATGCCAAAATAATGGCTGGGTCCAAACAAAGTATAGAACTCCTAAGACCAAGACCAGCCCATGATACGCAGGTGTGAATAAGATACATAAGGGCATTACTTTATGCATTGTCCTCAAATCTGAAAAAACGTGATAAAATATAATTTAAGAGGACAACTGAAAAGTAAATCCATTAGCATATATATAGGCATCTAGATCTAGTCTAGACTAGAACTAGGCTGCAGGTTACAGCTGGTAAAAGCAACACAAACCACATAACATACTGTTGAAAGAAGACCAGATGGGGGTTTTTGTTGGGTTGTTTTTTTGAGGAGACAATAGAGATCTAGCAGAATATGAACCCATTTATAATTCTTACAATATCATCTCTAGGTAGAATCTAGAAAGTTCTAGCCTAACCTCCTAAGGATAGGAAACTCAAGACCACTCTGGGTGGACAGCCGGGTCGACGATAGCACCCCGTGTGCCTGGCTACCTTACTCTTCCCGTTTAGTAGTTTTAAAACGTATTCTGACAAAATGAAAACTTTCTTGACTAGATCTAGTTCATATATTTAGAGAGTTAATTGCATAAATGTATATCATTTCCTAAAATTGTCATCAAACATACTAGATTCTAGATCTAAACGTATGTTACGATGCCTAGTCACCGGCATTTATGGATGCCACGTAGACTCGAAAGAGAGAAAGCAAGACCCTTTGAAAATAGTGAAAGTACTTACCCTCCTCAAGAAAAACAACAGCCATCGGTAGCACAAGAAGCAAAATCAAAGGAATCTTCCGAAAATTTTGGCCATAGTGAAGTACAATCTCACGGATGATGTGGATGCCTATCGATTTAAATAACTGACTTGTGTTTACTGGCCTCAACCGGGCATAGACGTGAACTTAGAACTTGTCGGAAACACTTGACTTGACAGGAAGTAGAACTTTTTAGGCTTTTCACCCGTGACCCCTTGGTCGCTTTGGTCGTGAAAACTGAAATCCTAGATGTAATAATAGATTTTCAAAGTCGAATAACACAAACTGTAGTTCAGTCGAGACAAAACATTATTCATTATTCTTCTTAAGTCACAATATACCTAATTAATATCTTCAGTACATTAGCTATCTATAATGACAAAGGAGCGTCACAGTGAAGTTAATCACTTATTGTCGGGGTTTTTTTCACGTATAATGATATAATAATACATGTATACTAGATCTAGTCAAAATAATGATAATGCTGGTGATAAAATCTACAACAAAAAGAATAGTAATAATAGTAGCAATTATAACAACAATAATGATGAAAACAATAACACAATGTAATATCAAAGATAATAACAACAGTATTAACAATACGCAGGTACCTGTAATATCGTTGTGTCCACAAAAACAATAATAATAATAATACATAATGCACTAATTATAAAAATAACAACAACAAAACCGTAATAATAATAATTATCTTTTTAAAAAATTGATAATAATGATAATTATAATATTAATGATAATAAAAATAATAATGGCGATCATAATAATAATAATAATAATAATAATAATAATAATAATAATAATAATAATCATAATAACAATAATACATATAGTAAATTTTGTACCCTTTTGTGCTTTTTTATTCTCGCATCTGTGAGACCCGCAAAAAGAGAGTTACAATGGTCTATTCGGGACAGAACTAAGGACACAACAAGCAATTTGATAGATTCTTGTTAGAACAGAGATTTCATGTGTGAAATCTTGCACAGCTCAATATACATTATTTTTACAGTAAGCTCAATCTGGTGGTCCATTGAAAGTGTGCTGTTAAGAAAGACTGCCAGACTTTTGGCCGAATTTGAAACGGGTACGTTCACGCTAACAATCGTAATGGATTTGAAGTCTATCTTTTTTAAAATTTTGAGTCCGTGGAACATAAAAGAACCTCAGTTTTTTCTTCGTTTTGGCTTCAGTTTACCTTTCGTCATCTATGATTAGATAGATAGACTGCAGCTTTCAATGTCCACTTTGAGTGAGTCAAGATGTTCTAGAGACACATCTTTATAAAGCTGGATATCTTTATGCATATATGTGATAATGTGTGTCATGCTTTCTCATGACCTGTCTCAAAGGCAAAGTGTACAGAATGTATAAAATTGGGCCGAGAACAGAAACTTGGGGAATATTAATTTGCAGGGAATTTTTCAGAAATATTTCTGTTGACAGAGACAGATTGGGTTCTACCAAGGCCGTCTATATAGTGTACCTCGGACGGCCTTGGTTCTAGCTGTAAGACATGATTCAAACCAATCCAGGACAGTGCTTGTAATGCCAAGTTTGACTGACAGCCGATCTAACAAAGTAGCATAATCGTCTGTGTCAAAGGCAGCAGACAAATCAAAAGTGTGAGAACAGCAATATTCTCATTATCACATGAAACAAATAAATCATTGACAATTATTATCAACAACGTACTTTCAGTGCTATGATTAGCCCGATATGCTGATTGAAGTGTTTCGGTGAGGTTTTTCATATCTAAATGCTTTTCCAATTGTATGAGTACTACTTTGTCTAGAAAAAAAAAAAATGAAGGGAAGATTAGAAACAGGCCGGGAATTTTTCAATTCTTCTGGGTCAAGTTTACACATAAACAGATAAATCAATGACAAAAACACCCAATAGATAACAACTCTAGTGTCATATACATTTTATAATTTGGTTTTCACTCTAAACCATCTCATTATGTCGTGAATGGAATATACCATATGCCTTATTGTTATTCTTTTCATAGTTGTTCAGGGTGGGTGAATAGTGGATGTGTAATTGTATCATATTTCAACTTTCCTATGAAAGAAAATCCATATTTTCAATTTTAAGTCAATGAATAGAACCTATACTTCGTCTTCTAACGTTATGGCGTAAATCCGTAGTGGTAATAGAGATAGGAAGAATGCATCTCAAAACACATACATGTAGGTTCATAATGGACAATGAAGTAAGTTAAATTAATTTACATCACTTAAAATCGCAAAGGAATATAAAAGAATTAATTCAAATTTCACAACTACGGGGGCACGCAGTAATATCTAGTAAAGCTGTAAACTTTTTAAATATCAAGGTAGCGGAGGCTTTGAAGTCTCATGAGATGGATATGTATGCGGATGCTGGCTCGAAGCAATGTGCGCTCTTAGCTGTAGGCGTCTTCACGTGCACACAAGGGAGAAAAGGTGCGCACTGTTGAGAAATGCCAGCTTACACCAATGGAAACCAACTGCACATCAAAAATCTTTTTAGTTGCACACAATTTGGGATTTTTCGTCAAATTTTGCACAATGTTAAAAATATGCACACAGACAACAGAAAAATGAGAGAGAACTGAAGTCTGTACCCTCCAGAACGAGTACTTGATGTTGTACTCCTCCCTTGTCTCAAAGTGCGAGATATAAATAATTAGATCAACTGTTTATGGGTCGAGAGATTCATCGTTATGGTGAAGTTTGTGTAACGAGCAGCCTTACTGAATGTTCCCACAGCAGGGAATAGGGAGTCTTTGAAAGACATGGCGTAAAGATCGTTCCTTTCAGGTTTAGAGGCCCATAGAGCTGCAGCTTCTCCTGGTGTATGTAGCTTTGAGATGAATAGCAATACTAGTACAGGCAAGGGCAGACTTACTACACGGACATGCAGGACAGTGTCCTCCTTGGCAGATCAACAACTTAATCTTTCTTTCTTTCTTTATCGGTTCCCATTCTACCTTTCGGTGTATGGGTTTAGATGCCTGAGATGATCTTCCTCCAGGATGCCCTGTCCAGGCCTTTTCTGTTTCCTTCCAAAAGAGTTAAATTTCTATGCTTCAATGTCTCTTTTATATATTCTTCCCCCTTTCTCCGAGGTCTGCCTTTTGGTCTTTTACCTTGGGCTTTAGTACTGTATACTGATTTAGCTACTATAGTGTCATTCATTCTGTTTACAACCATCTAAATTGATTTGTTTCTATCTTAGTTTTTATGCCATCTGCTTTAGTTTGATCTCTTATTGTTTTGTTTCTGATTTTGTCTCTTTTAATTTTCCTTACTACTCTTCTTTGATATTTCATTTCATTACTCTTTCATTGTTCATAATGTTGATATAAGAAATATACAATATAGCTGACGAAATACAACAAGTGCCAGACAGTATGCAAGTGTATAAGGTTGTAAAACATACCCACAAAAAAAAACGAAGGGGAAAACTGATGATATCAGACAAAAAACGGCAAGTTACTGTGTAATGATAAATAGATGATAAAGAAGACAAAGGAATTATAGGAAAAAAAGTACGAAGGAGAAGAAGAAATAGATCCATTTGAACCAACAAATTCAAGATTAGACACGCCCACCACTGGTCTCAAAGTGAACAAGGCTGCAGATCATTTCAATTGTATCAGAGCGGTTGGGTTAGACCGTCACCGTCGTGATATATTATATATGTCATCACGAAGGCAGTGGTTAGACACTGTAAAAGCATAAGAATTTAAATGCCTCACTCACAAGAGCTCAACAAGAAATAGCTGTCAACGTGTTTAATGATATGTCGATTCAAAAAGATCATATTGACATCGGCTCTGGAAAACTAATCTGATTGAATAAACTAAATAAGAAAATGGCCCCAATAGAAAAACCTTAGATAGACCAATCGTCTCATTGTCTACATTTACAACTCCTCGGCATTATCATTTTGAACAGAATAAGACCAAAGTATTCATTACCGCCATAAAGCGGTTTCAGGAAGAATAGAAGTACCAGAGATATTCTTTCGGCCCACCGATGGTTAAAAGCAAGAACAGAAAAACTGCAAAGAATAATCTTCAATCTCGGGTATCGACTTGAGCACTGTATTCAACACAATAATTTGTCGAACAAAACTATTGAAAGCGTTGAGCACATTTAAACAAAAGAAAGACCACATCAAATTAATCAAAACAGTACTCGTCAACACAAAATTAGCTTTCACATCTGGCAAACAAACAACCCTTGGGACACCTCATAGAGACAGCCTAAGCCCAATCATGTTCACTGGCTATTAAGAAGCAGCATTGAAAAATCTACGAACACATTTGCCAACCAACGAAAGACTGACTTAACAGCTGTTGCAGATGATGTAGACCTGATTTTCGACACACACGATGAAGCACAGAGATACATCCAAATGATGTCAATCACTATAAAGCAATATAATTTCTAAGCCAACGAATCAAAAGCAGAAAATAACGCCATTAGCAAGACATCAAGAAGAATGGAAGGCGCCAGGAAGGTAGGGAGCCTGATAAATGAAAACGTTTCTGTCTTTCTCTATCAGCTCCCACTCTATCTTCCGGTGTATGGGTTTAGATGCCAGAAATGATCTTTCTCCAGGCTGCCCTGTCCTGACATTTTCTGTTTCCTTCCAAAAAAGTTACATTTCTTTGCGTTAATGCCTCTTTTATGTCTTCTTCCCACTTTCTCCGAGGTCTGCCTTTTGGTCTTTTACCTTGAATTTTAGCACTGTATACTGATTTAGCTATTCTATTGTCATTCATTCTGTTTACATACTCAAACCATCTAAATTGATTTTTTTCTATCTTAGTTTTTATGCCATCTGCTTTGGTTTGATCTCTTATTGTTGTATTTCTGATTTTGTCTCTTTTAGTTTTCCCGACTAATCTTCTTAGATATTTCATTTCAGCTGCCTGTACTCTACTGTATTCTCTACTGTCTAAGGTCCAGGTTTCGTTGCCATAGAGGAGAGTAGGACAATCAACTGTATTGTATACTGCCATTTTGGTTTTTGTTGACAATTCTTGTTTAACTATAAATGCCTTTCCTAGATGGTTATATATTGCACTTGCCTTTTTAATTCTCTGGCTGATTTCTTTTCTTAGTTTTCCCTTTGAGTTAATCATTACTCCTAAGTAATTGTAGCTTTAAACTTGTTCTAAAATCTCCCTGCCTAATTTAAGATTTTTGTGTTTTAGCTTCCCTAGTTACTAGCATTGTTTTAGTTTTCTTTGCATTTACTCTCATTTCTCTTTTTATTTAATTCATTATTCATTATGTTCATATTTGACTAGAGGTTCCTTTCTGATTTTCCAAACAGAACTAAATCATCAGCAAATGAAAGCATTGATACATTTACTGGTTTGAGCTTCCAACCTCCAACATCACTAGCAGCAATACTAAACCAAGACCTGAAACACTACAATCGACTCAAGAACCACAACATTAAATAACCTAGCACAAGATGGAGAGAGACACATGGAAACTAGTGACAAATGTGATTAAGACCAACCTTACTAGCATAAACGGTTTAGGGTATACGTCCCGTGTGATTGCGATGCCTTTATCACTATAATGAAATTCTTTTCCCACTCATATTAATTTATATCCTACATAATCAGCATTCCTTCCTTGTCAATGATCAATAACCTTTATGTCGTTTGGCATGGCCAAAATACTTCAGCTTTTGAGTTTTAACAAAATGCTCCATCTAGCCATCCTTCATCTATCTGCAACTCTACTGGGGACTCGGTAGCCAAGAGGCAAGGTGTCGGCCTCTCAACCAAAAGGTAGTGGGTTCGAGCCCTGCAGACAGTTGAAAACAATTCTCGAGTTCTTTCGAGTAAAATCTACCCCCTGGTCCAGATAGGTGAGTAGATACCTAGTCCCATAGGAGACGGACGATGAAAAGAAAGTCCCGTGTGCAAATCACAACACTCTGTACACGCTAAAGATCCCATAGATGTCTAGCGCCTTAGAGTATAATTATATATGAACTGTTATTGTTATTGTTATTGTTATTGTTATTGTTATTGTTATTGTTATTGTTATTGTTATTGTCATTGTCATTGTCATTTGTCATTGTCATTGTCATTGTCATTGTCATTGTCATTGCCATTGCCATTGCCATTGTCATTGTCATTGTCATTGTCATTGTCATTGTCATTGTTATTGTTATTGTTATTGTTATTGTTATTGTCGTTGTTATTGTCGTTGTTATTGTCGTAGTTATTGTTATTGTTATTGTTATTGTCATTGTCATTGTCATTGTCATTGTCATTGTCATTGTCATTGTCATTGTCATTGTTATTGTTATTGTTATTGTTATTGTTATTGTTATTGTTATTGTTATTGTTATTGTTATTGTTATTGTTATTGTTATTGTTATTGTTATTGTTTTTATTGTTTTTTATTGTTATTGTTATTGTTATTACACGGCAGTTCGGGCAAAATTAAGAATCGTTGCAAAAACCCAGAGATCACCTTAGTTGTGGATGTGGGAAAATCAAATCAAATCAAAATCAAGTCAAATACTGATATAGCAACTCTCCTCTTATGGATTTATTGGTACTGCTTCCAGTCCATGAAACTCTAAGGATCTTTCTGTTGCATTTCATTCGATGGAATTTATAAATTTAATCGTAGTCTTGTTCATATTCCATATCTCACATCTATATTCTTACTTATTGTGCTGCTTTGGGAAAATGTTTTGGGAAAATGCGCACTGTATGATCAGTGTTTTTATGTTCTTTGTTGGGTTTGAGTTGTTGTTATTTGTCATATCTCTTCCATAGGTTTCTCATTTTCATAAATTTACTCTCTGCAATAAATTTGCAAGCCTTTTTCTTACTTCTGTGATACGTTTGCCTACATCTGTTATTGTGCCTCTCAAATGTTTGTATTGAGGGACCTTTTCTAAAACTCTTATCATTGTGTTTGCTATAATAATGATAATAATAACAATAACAATAACAATAATGATAATAATAATAATAATAATAATAATAATAATAATAATAATAATAATAATAATAATAATAATAATAATAATAATAATAATAATAATAATAATAATGACAATATAATGATAATAATAATAATAAATAATAATAATAATAATAATAATAATAATAATAATAATAATAATAATAATAATAATAATAATAATAATAATAATAATAATAATAATAATAATAATAATAATAATAATAATAATAATAATAATAATAATAATAATAATAATAATAATAATAATAATAATAATAATGAGGAACATCACTTTTACGAGTCTCAAGTCAGAACCTATCACTATCACTCTCTGACAGCAATTTGATAGAAAAGTTTTAATCGAACATAACATATCATCAGCTATACCATAAATCTGAAGCTTTACAAAGAGTCTTTCATGGTGTCTTGAATCAAAAGCCTTGCAAAAATCCAAATATATATCATCAATGGTATATTATCATCAATATATTTAGCAAAATCTTCCATAAGCTCCAATTGTTGGGTTGTACAAGAACTTTTATCTTACTGTAAAAGCCATGCTGTCATTCAGACAACATATTGTAGGATTCAAGAAAAGTCATTCTGAAGTCCTTTAAAATCGATTCAAGTATGTTTTAAAAGCTTTGCTGCACAGCATACTATATTGTTCTTTGCTTTGCAATTTATTGTTTATAGTTACACCTAGGCAATGTTCCCTTTAATTGTTTCTGGTCTGTGTGCGTACATTTTTGGTGTTGTGCAAATTTTGACGAAAAAATCCCAAATTGTGTGCGCTGTGTGCATGATAACTTTATGGTTGACTTACCCACATCTACAACTAAGGAAGGTAATCTCGGGGTTTTGAGTAGCATTTTTAAAAATTGTGCCCAGACAGCCCTGTAAACAGCCAAGGGATCTTTAACGTGCACATAGTGTCGTGATCTACACACGGGGCCTCGTTTTTATCGTCCGTCTCCGATGGGATTAGGTTTCGATCCACCTACCTGGATCAGGGGTATAGACTTCGCTCGAAAAAACTCGAGAAACTTTTTCAACCGCTGGCGGGGCTCGAACCCACTACCTTTTAACTGAGAGGCCGACACCGTGCCTCTGGACTACTGAGTTCTCTCTGTGTGCATGATAATGAACGTAGTCATGAGAAGATTATTTTTTAATGGTAAGCGAAAACATGTCTCAACTGTGTTACTGTCAGCGCGCATATTTGTATTCATTCGTAAGTCTTTTGGTGTGGGTCCCAGGCGCAGCTTCCCTAATTCAAAACAGTTCATTACTTTTTGTGTTCATCCGAAAAGAAACAATTTGATACATTGAATATGATACCATAGCTATTCGGTTTTACCAGTAATCCATTGTGATCCACATTGTCAAAAGCTTTTGAAAAATCTAGGGTACCATCTGTATAAATCTGGGATTATTTACTGAAATCCTTTATTGTTGTAATAAATTGAGTTTCACAACTTCGTGTTTACCTACATTCACGTTATATATCTGTTAGGATGCTATGTTTATCTAGAGGTCCAGTAAGTTATGAGCGATATCCAATTGTTAGTCCGATTTTATTTTTATCTTGGAAAGGTTTTTATTTACTTATCGTATTTTTGAACATATAAGAAAACTTTAAAGTTTTATCTACTTTTCTATGTAATGACCGTCCAGATCGAAGCATTTCAGATAATGTGGCCGCAGCTTCAAAAGACCATCCTCATAGAATCATGCAAACAATTTGAGCGTTTGGCTTTTCAATCCCTTATCCGAATCAAAGTGTTTTCCTCCTAGGAATATCTTTAGCGTTTAAAAGAAATGATGGTCGCTTGGTGCGAATGCGAGATCAGGGCTGTATGGAAGATGTTCTATGTGTTTGCATTTGAAAGATTTTATAAGAACTATTATTGTTTGCGCAGCTATACTGTAAATGGCAAAGCCTTATCGTGCAACAACAGGATGCCGTTGCTTAGCATTAATTTTGTCGCCGTTTGTTTTGAGTAACACGTCTCATCATCGAAAGCGTGTGAAAGCTGCGAGTTGCTAGTTCCCCAGGGACCCCTTGGCAGCCGAGTAACACGTCTCAACTTTGTCAACATTACACAATAAGTATCTGAAGTGATTGTCCTTCCTGACAGCAGAGAATCTACCACAAGAACCCACCAAACCCTGTTCGTCCCAAAAGGCAATACACGGTATCTTCTTTGTGAAAACATCATGGGTCCTTTTGAACTTCTTTGGTATCGAAGACCACGGATGCTTCCATTGCATCGACTGCTGTTTGCTCTCAGGTGAGTGGTGACACGCCCGTATGTCATCTCCTGTCATAGTGTGATCAAACAGTTCATCGCCTTGTTCTTGGAATTGTTTCAAAAACAGTTTTGTGCATTCCTTTCTTCAATTTTGTGATCACGAGTTTACATTTTGGGCACCCATTGGGCACATACCTTTCGATATCCCAACTATTCTGTAACAATCTGGTGCAATAAGGACTGGGATATCATAGGTAAACTGTAGGGTAGTGATATTATTGTGAAGCGTCGATGACTTCCAACCATTTCATCAACCTTTTTGATAAGAGCATGCTCCTGGACATTGCATGTTCGTCGTACGTCTCACTTATTTACCTATGACTGTCTCATATTTTAAAGATCCTAGCAGTAAGGAAACGAATTTCTGATCTTATCTCACAGTGAGATGAATTTTCAATAATTTCTAGTGACTTTGATTCACTTAAATGACGCCAAAAAAGGAATATTGAGTGACGGTAAACTTAAATCGGTGGGCACAGAAATCGTTTGCTAGTTTATGAGCGGCATGGTCGATTTTCTTAAACAAGGGCATTTCCGGTTCCAAAATGAATGTTCTATGAATGCGCAAACGGTGCTACCAACGAACACACAAGAGCCGTTTGAAAATCGGACTTATTAAATGGACAACCCTTGTACCAAAGATCGTCTATGCTATTATAGAAATCTTTGCTCCTATTATGTATTGTGTTCTAAATGCTAATGACTTACATATTACAGAAGTTAGAGAAACAAGTCTATACTTTTCTGCTATTGATCTTTCTCCGTTACTTTAAGGGATTCCATTTGTTCCCATATTTTTTCGGGCATTTCATATGCACTTGTTTAACTATGTAGAACCTATTGATACGTATTAAGCTGTAATTTAAGCAAACCAGTTTTAATGGGATCCATTTTAGGACAGTTTTCATCTGTTAGAACGCTGTATTTTGGTAGTGGGTCAGAAAATACTGAAGGAAACTGGTTAATCAAGAGTTTAGCTTTAGATTCAAGGTCTTGAAAATAAAATAACATCATTTTAGAGGTCTGAAATAAAATTTGAAAATGTGTTTTTTGTTGCTGTTAATATTTTTAATTTTGTCGAGATATTCCAGTCAAATCAAAGCTTCAATGGAGGAGACAAACTCCGATATCGCCAGACTTGGCCAAGTGAAGACTTCAGCGGTACAATGCATTAATTATCTTCGCTTTCTTGCTTCCGGTATATCCTAACTTATAATCGGATGCCAGATGAAGAGTATATTTTGAATGTATACAATATGTTCCCATTCAATAACAAATTGTATGCAGTTGTTTCACCATGAGATCGACAAAACTTAGTTAGTCGTTAGAAACTTCAGCCAGCTAGTCGTGTGTTGCTGGTAACGATGTAATCTTACTTGGAGCATCAAAGTCACGGGCCAAGCAAGAAGGCCAAGATGGTTGCCGGCAAAGTCAATGATGGCGAGAGCTTTATTTATGTCAAGGAGGACGAAACTCAGTGTTAAGAAAGCGGAAGAGGCTTTGCATTATAGATTTAATGAAATAAAGACATAAAACAAAAATGGTTTCATGAAAAATAAAAGAGCAAAAGCGTTGAACGCAATAAACAAACAAACACATAAGCCTACAATGCAACTTACACACCGCATATGAACAGAAGGAAAGAGAGGAAAATCAAACAAAATCAAAGCAAGCAACCCCACCCCACCTCCCCCCATGAAAATAAACAACAAGAAAAGAGAAGGAAGAGAGAGAGAGAGAGAGAGAGAGAGAGAGAGAGAGAGAGAGAGAGAGAGAGAGAGAGAGAGAGAGAGAGAGAGAGAGAGAGAGAGAGAGAGAGAGAGAGAGAGAGAGAGAGAGAGAGAGAGAGAGAGAGAGAGAGAGAGAGAGAGAGAGAGAGAGAGAGAGAGAGAGAGAGAGAGCGAGAGAGCAAATGAAGAGAAATGAAGAGAAATGAACAAAAAGGGAAAGAAAAGTATGTTCATTAGGACTTGTTTTGTGTTTCCTCATTCGCATAGATGCTAATTTGATTTGTTTGAGTTCCTCCAATCAAGAACGAGAACCAAAAACAAAACAATCTAAATATGCTGCAATTATGTTATCACCATACCGGGGGATTTAAATGTCGTCCCCGCTATCGCCCTTTTCATAGTCGGTGTTCAGTCTTCATGAATATCCCCATCCGACATTCTTCTTTTCCTCCTCATTTTCTTCCTCCTCCTCATCGCTTGTATTTTCCTCTTTGTATTCTTTGTAGTACACGTATGTAGGCCTACTTATAATGTTATCTTTTCCTTATGTTGAAATGACGTGGTGTTATTCCTACACTCTCTTTCATATGTAGCAGACCCAAACCATTCGCTTATCTAATAAACTGAAGTATTTTTAGGGCTTACGTATGTATTATAGGCCTTTGCTTGAACTAATTGATGCTTTAAAAACATTTGTGTAACGCTGCATATCCCCTATATAATATCATATCTTTTCAGAGGCTAGGTCATTTGACCTTTAAATGCAAATGCACCGTACATCTCAAAATAATCATGGAGTTTTAAAATAATTGAATATTCATTCATCATACAAATATTTTAAATTATAGAGCTCCATATAAATTGCATTTTTAAAAAGAATTAATATTGTTTGCAGTTTTTGTTTTGAACAGTAAATTATTCCATAATTTGACTTCGTATAATGAAAAAATTATGCCTCACAGAAGTAGAACTTCCTGTAATATAAACGTTAAATCTATCTGCCAAAGTAAAATGCACCTTTCCCCAACAAAACCAAAGCAAAAACCACAAAAAGTAAATACTAAAAAAAAACCATAACCAGAACACAAAAACAACAAAAAATATTCCAAACCAGGATAACATTAACCACAAGAAACCGTAACGATGCATGTTTTCCTGATACAATCATGTAAACACCTTTAATCTTTTAAGCTATTGATGATGCGCTTAATTTTGTTGCCTCATTGCACATTATACACTTTCATGACCTGCCCTGTTCCTAGAGCAAAAAGTAAACATTTTTTTATTTTCTATCGGTTAACATTAAATTATCAACTTTGAGCCTGAAGCTCATACATGTACCAGCGTAATCCCAATATCTAACAATAATTATAATTCTCGTGACAAGGGAGACTCGGTAGTCCAGAGGCAACCAAAAGGTCGTGGGTTCAAGCCCTGTCAGGTTGGAAAGTTTTCTTGAGCTTTTTCTTTCGAGTAGAAAACCTCCCACCCTCCCCGCTCCCGGCTTCAGGTAGGTGAATCGACACCCTAGTCCCATCAGACACGGACGATAAAAGGAGGTCCCGCGTGCAGATCACATCACTTTGTGCACGGTACAGATCTCTTGGCTGTTTACAGAGCAGTGCGGACAACATTTCAAAATCCTACTCAAAATCCCGAGATCACCTTAGTTGTGGATGTGGGTAAAATCAAGATCAAATCTGATCAACTCACAATCAAAAACCCATTTCTCTCAACCATGCTTCGTAACTGCTTGATGTTTTAGCGTTACAGTTTCAATGCATCCACATTCTGTGGTTTTGACAATGGCCTCATTATTGTAACGTCCCAGAGCATCAATTATTTAATTAATATAAACCTGTTAAAAAATCAATAGGCCTGCCGGGAATCCCCACCCCTCCTCCTTGTCAGAGGCTGTTTGGCTGAGTACCAAATTTCGAGGTAGAAAAGAGTTCCACCCAGCTGAGTGAAATATGCCTTCATTGGTCGGCCTTTGATAATCCGACCAATCAAACTTACGATAACAGTGGCAATTTACTTTGGGAAGATGTTCTCCAGCTGAGAACTGAGTATAATCCGGCTGTTGATGTTATATTTTCCATGCCCCTTGTTGATGTAAGTAAAATATGCAGATTTGTACCAACGGATTTGCTAGATATATCAGTTCTTTATATGCAGTAAACGTGAAAATGTGCCAAGTATCGGTATTACTGCACAAGGGAACAGTTCCAATCAGCTGTGTAACTGGACCTTTCTTCAGCACCTCTCTCAGTTCCGAGTTCCAAGCCTCTTTCTTCTTCTTCTCTCTCTCTCTTTCTCTCTCTCTTTATTTACAGCTAGATCTAGAACTATATCTAGATACTGTTGTAACTATCAAATAGGGTAGATGTCTAGGTCTCATACTAATTGTTTCTTTTCCCAACCACCATAAGGTTACATTTCGGCCTAGATCTAGATATCTAGATCTATATTCTTTGTGCCATGTAAGACTAAGTAGAAGAAAAAAGCATTCAACGACAGTCAGATCAGAATCTTTTGTTCACTATGGAAAATAGTAGTATATATCTAAATCTAGATTCTACCTATTGAGACTAGGTGCACAGATAATATCAATACTGATGTTGTATGAACCTAAAGTTGTATCTGTCTAGACCAGTGCTTCTCAAACTAGATCTGGTTCTATCTAATGTGGCAGACCAGCAGTTTTTTCTCTCTCGATGTGCTAAGGACCGATGTGCTAAGGAATCTAGATCTCGCAAGTACTGTAGTAAAAACATTGGCATATTCTTAATCTTCACGTACAGGCAGACGATGGCTCGCATACTGTCACTGGTATTTGTGTACCACACTTTGAGTAGCACTGGTCTAGACTACATCAAGCTCTATAATCCATGTCCAAACATCTAATGTCTAGAATATTATATAGAGTGGTGTAACGTCAACACGGCTATAACATCAGTACAGCTAGTCAGTTCTGTTCGACGTGTCTTGTTATAAGTTCTCTTATTTCAATTAAAATTTTCTCTATTTCAATAATAATAAATGTTGTTTGTTCCATGCAATAACTAAAAAATCTGCTGCGATCGTATTTTGTCTTAAAGTGGTGGTTGTTTTACTTTTAATTGAAGCTAAACTGATGTTACAGTTGCCGGGTTGATATTAGTAGGGAACCTTGGAACATTCCTTAGAAGAAACCAATCAAAATGCACCGTTTACACAAATGGATCATATTTATTACAAGATGGACTATTTTAAGATGTCTTCAAGCATCATAGCATGATTGATTGACACTTGTTACAAATAGATTCCTTTATTTACATGACTTCTACTACTGGTCCTTAGGAAGCCGTACTAACGTGAGAACTCTAGATCTAGCCAAGTAAGGATAGTCTTAAAGTCATGGTTTTGCTATTTTGTATTTAATTTAGACTCCATGGAACCAACAAAATCTAAACTAAGCCTAGAGAGATTAAAAAAAACCCATCCCAGATTCCGCCCATAGCCTGATTAACAATAGGCAAATAAGGCATGTGCCTTAAGGCCAACCAAAACTCCTGACCACAAAATAAAGAAGCAAAGAAAAAAAGATAATTATCAGGTGATGACAAAATTTCTTTCTTTTATTTTTATGTAAAAATAAATGTCATCTTTTTCATCTTGATGAGCAATTGCATCGCGATATGCTGGTGCTGCACTTCTTCTTTTTCGATCTCAGTTGTGAGAAAATTTGCATAGCTCCTTCTTTTCAGGCGCGGCTGTTGACCATTTGAACTTTGCACCTTTTGGTCAGGGGCTTCCGATTTCCATCTGCATTTCTGTCTGGGTGTGCTCCCGTAGGCTTTGATCATCCAAGATCTTCCCAAAAGCCAGTGGAGGTTTGGAATAAGTGTTTCCTTCTCCTAGGTAGACTACCTACCATGGTTAGCAAGTTCTTCTACCAATGTGTGTCCATATTAGTCTTGCTTCTACCCTTCGACCTGTCCAGCTTGGGTGACTCTGCCAGGAGCTTAAGCTCCGGTTGGCATAGCTCTCCAGGTCACTGAGGCACGCAAGCCACCACACTACCGCAGGGAATGGACGTTGTGGTGTAATAGTGCTGCATAAGTACTGGAAAAGTATTCTGTTACATTGTGTTGTGACAACTACTTTTCTCTGTAAGAGAGATTTGGATTTTTGAGGAACATGTAGTAATGAAATTGTTTGCTCCAGAGATAACAGTTATTATTTGGGAATTTTGGAGCTGAGCAGTGATCCATTTATATCGCAACACACACAGACCGCCAACCATCATTCTTTGCTGTCCATTTAATGGACTACCAACCTGTAGAGCGTTTTCTGAAATGCATCAATAACTCCAGGCAAAAAGTCGATTTCTTGCTGACACTCTGCTTTAATACTTATTAAATCAGGACATCAACCTCGAAGTCAGACATATGATAATGCCAGCAATGCATCTGACATGAAGCTGATCTTGTAAAAGAATGATAATTTAGTGGACTATAATATTCCTTGTGCTGCCCACTCTTTGAATGAATCTTCTGTTTGGTCAGTCAGATGTGGATTGTTGCATTGGAGTAGTTTCATCTTTCTGAATGATTACCTTCTTTGTAGCATCAATACATCTTTGGGGTATTCTGATGGCCCGTTTTAAGAGCAATCTGAATGGCCTGTTCAAACCACCCATCGGATACTTGATGATCTCCCCGGAGCTGATGCCTCAAGTTGCAGGGGGTACCACCAGTTTCAAAGTGCTCTCTGGTAAATCTCTGGGGATGCTACTCAGAATGGCCATTCATGAAATGAAGCAGATGGATTGGCCAATCATTAGACACTGTTGAAGTTGCCCTAATATATTAACTTCGGAAGGAGCGCTCCAACCACAGTTTGCTGCAAAGTTCCATCATCGAATGAACACCAGCTATTAATCTTCTGAAGAGTTTGCATTAACTCTTCCATGAATGCCGAGAGAAATTTGACTATTATGAGCATCAGGCACGTGATCGTTGTGGTAGCAGCATACTATCCAAATTTGAAAGTCAGTGAGTTCCCAGGCGTGTCAGTGAGGGAGATGCCACAGATGTTGTGGAAGGGATGTCGGGCCAGCAAAATTTTAAAGTCACACATTTTATGTCATCGCCGATCAACGGAAAAGTGCACTACAAAAACGTATAGAGGCATATTCCATGGTGCTGTCGAGGTTTGGTGTTTTAACTGAGTTTGACTCCATGTCTAATGAAGATATGGATATTGGTATTTCAAGACTTATCTTCCGATTTTCCATTAAAATTTTGCCAACGTATATGCCAGTACAGGTCTAAACAGCAGAGACCCGATGAAACAACACCAACTGGAAGTGCCCAGTACTGGATTTCACCATGCATTTCCGAACACAGAACTAGCACTCCAAATTTATTTATATCTAAAAACTGCTCATGGAAACGCTCTTTTTGCAACTAAAGATGTTCAATGATCAATGACGGTCAACAACGTACTGGTATACTGGCACATCTCTGCATTTAGACCGATTTGCTTCATATAATTGACTTAGAATAACGTACTGACGAATTTGCAGTTGCAAAAGCTTGCAAAGTTGTAAGCTAGCTACTGTAATCTTATTATAGTCATTACTGTACTGTAAAAAAACATGGTTGTTCTGATTTAAAAAAAAATGTATATTAAGTTTTCTGTTGTTAAATTTAACTTTCTGCCTTTTATTGGTGAGTACACAAATATATTATAATGTATTTTCAGGCCACAGCAGGGCCTACTGATTCAGCTATAGTGAGGATAGAAACATTGGTCTCTTTATAGAGTTCTGTTCATGTGTTTCAGTTGCCCATCATCATGTCACACGTCTTCTTACAGTTCTTGACAAACTAAATTGCCCTCCTTTGTTAAAAAACAAAACAAAAGACCAAGGAAATAAAGCCCCCTCCCCTCCCCCCACCCCTGCCTAAAAAAAAGAAATGGAATAAACAATACACTTTAGATCATAAAAAGTAAAACCAATTAAACTATTGATACCTGTGAAAACATCATGCTAAAAGAGACCTATTTCATTGAGGGACATGCCTGAAAAGAAAAACCAGAGCCAAAAACCAAACATTAAAAAAAAAAAACACATACGGTTTGCAAATACTCTACATTTGCTTTCTTTTGGCCGTAATATGAATGTTATAAAAATGATTGAAAGTGGTATATTGCATTAACTCATTTAACTGTAGATCCTCCATTATCATCCCAGATCATAGAACTACTTAATAGTGGGATGCACTGTCAGTCATCTTTTTAAAGGGTCTGGATTTTAAACTCGCAAAAACATGCAGTAAATCCACATCTGATCAAACCACAGCTTTGATTTCATTGACAACAATTAATTTCAATTGCTTTTGAAACACATGTTAGGGGTCGTGAATGTAGACCATTGTTTGTTTTTGCAAAACATTGAAATTGACATCTTGTCATCTACCAGGACGAGTGAGTTTGCTATCAACACTAAATTTATTACAGCTGAGAGATGTAGCTGACCATGCACAGTTCTGGTTTAATTGAAATACCGTAAGATTTGAAATCTATGAATAAAGATATCTGTCTTGACAACTTTCACAAATTAGGTGTCTGTTAAAAATCATGTTGTTAGCCAATCCGTTTGCATCTGCAAGTCCATGCCGCCCCATGATGTCTTCATAATTTCTGTTATCTGAACTTGCTTTGGCATTTATATTTCCCATGACAATGTGGATATCCTTACTTGGAAGCTTATTGATCACACTCTGTAATGGGTTAAAGATATTGTTCTTGCCTTCAATTGTAGCATCATTGGTTGGAGCGTATACTTGTAGTGTATGATGTTCATATTGATGATCTTCTTATCTCTTTCTCTTTCCTCAATGTCTTTCTTTATTCCAAAAGAGGCCATGATTATTCTTGGACCCTGCACTTCCTACCATCCTAGTGTTTTCTGTGCTGTCTTGTTAATAATTATTCCAACACCTTCGTTGTGTAGTCCATCAATGTCATTTCCAGAGTAGATGAAAAAGTTCTCCTTCTTTCATGTGCTTCTGTCTAGACCACTTCAAGTCGGTTTCGCTGATTCCTAGTATGTATAGGCGATACCTGGGCATCTCTTGAAGTACTTATCGCGCATTTTCCCAGTCTCACACAAGGTCCTTACTTTCCACAAGCCAATCCGCTCAGCAGTCTTCTTTCTAGTTTGGCTGCTGGGCGGCATCATGTGTTTTCCGTTTAAAGAAGCTCCATTATCAGCCAAGGAGAGAATTTGGTTTATGTTTGCTTGTATTTCTGTGTAACAATTCGTTGTTTTATGGGAGAGGTTGTTAACCTAACCCCCAATCTAAAGGATCAGGCGGCTCTGTGTTGGGAGACACTACCTGGTTCGCCATTTAGTCGCCTCGTACGACACGTTAGCACCACGTCAGTCCTATTCTTCTCAATGCTAGCAGCTGAATGGATGATAAAACGTATAGATTTAAGAAATGGAAGTTCTCTTCTTCTTCTCCTTTATGGAAACTCCTGGGTTGTTTGAGTTTCGAGAGAACTCTTGAATTTGAAACCATCACGCTTACTTTCCTCAGCTGGCGGGAGGCCATTTATGGCTACCTGCGACTCAATTCTATGGTGATCGGGGACCACATAGCTACGTTTGGGTATAAGGAAACTCCCTTTTAATACCAAAGTTCGATTAGCCCCATCTTGAGGACAGGTTTGCTGTTGGTCGCCTACCGGAAGATCCAAGTCATTATTGGGCTGGGTTTTCTTTAGCTTAGCGACTGTTGCCCTGGGACAGGAGGGGCATGTCGGCCGGGGAGTTCATGAAGTTCCATTCAATCATAAAAGCTAGCTTACAAGTCAAGTTGCATTTTTTGCTACCATGATCTGTATATTGATCAGATCAAGTTCATTATTCATGGTAGGAGTCAATAAATTGTGTCCCAGTAATCCTGTGAGTTTGAATAACAAGCGAAAATCTCATCCAACATTTCTTTCTCAGTCGTAGTGCAAATATCACATATTTTACAGTGTTTCACATCAGTTTTTCTCATTGTCTCCTTAGGTTGAAAGGCCAACACCTTGCCTCTGGACTACCGAGTATCCCTGCTTTGCCTATAAAACCTAGTGACATTCTTCATTTATGTTTTCTTTCTGTATTGGCAAATCATCTATTCTTTGTCTAATGATAGTATCATTGAGATATATCCTATTGTCTGGACACCTTTTTCTCTGAGGTTGCTATAAATGTGTTTCAGCAAAGTTGATTTCGTAGAAGTTTAAGAAGTGCTCCTAAAGCCATTTGATGTTCTTGCAAAAAATATAAATTGTCCTTTTTTTAATTTAAAGCAAAGACATTTCCTTAGGATGATTTAAAATATGTTTTACATTTATTTTGAGTCCTTTAAACATAAACGTTTATTTGAAATTCATACAAATTTTAACCACTCTTATAACTCTTGTGAAGTGTTTTGGTGCCAGACGGTAAGGTGTCAATATCATCTACCTTGGCCAAGCAAACAATGGTCATCGTCCAGCATAGGCCGTTAACGCTAGTCTGATGCAGGTTTTACTCCCAAGCTAGTGCTTGTACTCATTTGCACCTGGGGTGAATGAGGAAAATGCGTTTAAGTGTCTTTCCCAAGGAATACAGCATCGGACTTAGCTTTGCCAGGATTTGAACCCAGGATCTCACAATCCCCAGTCCGGCAGTCTAACCACTCGGCCACTGACACCACTATATATAAAACTGTACATCTCAAACTTTGACCGCTCTAATCTCAGGAACCACTGCACCCACAACTGCCATATTTCAATGGTAGATTTCAAATGGCCTGCTTTAGATTCTTAGCGAATACACTCTTTGGTCAAGTCAGTATTTTAATTGATTGGGAAAAGATTGTTTTGCCTGCGATTCTCAAAACGTTTTATTGTTATTATTACTCATTCCTTCACTTACGTTCATTAGATATGCAATGAAAAGCTAGCCTAAGCTAAGTATCGAATACATCAGTACTTGGTATCACCCTGCACCCGCTAACCTATTGAGTAGTTCATGAATAAAAAGAATGTGGTAAAAGAGTAATCATAATCATCATTGTCTACGTGCATGCTTATATATATGTTATATATATATATATATATATATATATATATATATATATATATATATTTATGTCTAGCTATCTTGAGGTCTTTCCTTCTTCAGATTTCGCTTTTTAAATTGCAGATATCCCAATGGCAAGCAACCCAGGTGTTCATCATCAACACAGCCGGAAATCTCCTGTGTCAACAAGCCAAGGTTCATATCACCCAAAATGGCAGCCAGTCGTGGAGAATGCAGGGAGTGACAAGCCTCAGATGACGTCAGGGGCCTCAGACCAGCCAGCTGGTGTCCAGCCTGCCAAGTATCGCATTATCAGGTCGTCCGACAACAATATGCAACAAATAGTGTACCAGGATCTGCCTCCTGGCCGTGTTCAATACATCTCTTACAACACAAACCCAACCGGTAGTCTTTCAGCATCCAGATTAGTGGACCTGTCTGGATTATCCATTTCTGCTGACTCGTCGTCCCAGAGGAGCAGTCTTCCTACTTACGTCACGACCTCCTGTGGCAGCAATGACCAACAGCCGCCCCTGGAAAAACTCCAGGCAGAAGCTCCAAATAGGCTGCTGAGGAGGGAGGAGTTTCCAGGTCTGTCCTCGTCTGCCAACCCTTCCCCCCACTTGGTTGATAGCGGTTCTCATTGTCTCAGGGTTAATTTGGTGGGACCAGGTCAGATAGCGACTTCCTCTTCAGGTGAGTGCTTGAATGTCTCCTCTTCCCCCTTTGCACCCACTGTTTCGTAGATTAATTGCTACTGTCCTCGTGAACTGTTGGCTTTGTATAAAATTGGTCTGTGTCTACAGGGCCGTGTGTCTTCAGTCTGGCTTTAGCATTTCAAAACTTTTTGATCCCACCTTTGTTGGTTTTCCCAGTTCACCACACATCCCATAAATATTGATTCCCTTTTCTGATTTTTTTTTGGTGTGATATATTCTAGTATAAGGGCACTTGAAGGAGTTAATCAGAAATTCTTCTGACAGCTTTAAGAATTTAAAACTTTTTTTCCTGTGTAAGCCTTTGATCTTTTGAAATGCAATTATTTCATTCTTTTATTTTTGTATTCAGTTGTTGAATTGTTCTGTTAACATTATGTCTTATGCCCACCCCTGTCATGTTTGTGATCACAATTTGACAGATTCTCTCATTCGTCTTTTCTCTGAATAATTCTTAGATTTTGTCTGTCTATCTGCTTATCTCTCTGTCTTTCTTTATATTTAATGACTTGTAGTGTTAGCCCCTTGTTTACCCATAGATGTATCTGTGACAACAGTGTACAAAGATTTTAAAAACACATGTGTACATTATGATTGTGAATTTTATATTGTCAATTTTCACAGCGTTAGTTTTGTAACACACCGATTTACTGTTTATAGTGGTGACAATTGAGTGAGAATGGAAGAGAGAGTGAAAATGAAAAAGATAAATTGAATTGTTATTTATTTATTAGAAATTTTTAAAAAATGTGACCAAAGAAAATTTCCTTTTGTTCAAATAAAGAGTTTTTATTCTTACTTTTATTCTTATTCTTATTCTCTCTCTGTTTCTCTGGTTTTCTCTGTATCGGTCCCTCTCTCTGCTTCTGTCTGTCTCTGTCTATCTCTCTTTGTCTCTGTCTATCTCTATATTTGTTTCTTTTACTCTGTTTGTTTGCCTGTTTGTTTTTCTCTCTCTTTCTCTCTCTCTTTCTCTTCTCTCTCTCTCTCTCTCTCTCTCTCTCTCTCTCTCTCTCTCTCTCTCTCTCTCTCTCTCTCCCTCTCTTTCTCTCTCTCTCTCTCTCCTCCCTCTCTTTCTCTCTCTCTCTCTCTCTCTCTCTCTCTCTCTCTCTCTCTCTCCTCCCTCCCTCCTCCTTCCCCCTCCCTCCTCTCCTTCTCTCTCCTCTCTCTCTCTCTCTCTCTCTCTCTCTCTCTCTCTCTCTCTCTCTCTCTCTCTCTCTCTCTCTCTCTCTCTCTCACCCATTTATCTGCATAATATGTCTCTCTGTCTATCTAGCTGTCTCTATCTCTGTCTTCCTACCTGCAGTTTTATTTCGTCTAGCATTTTGTATTGCTGAGTTGAGCCATGTTACAGTTGTGGATGGCAAGCTTGGTGAGGGCGGGTCATTGGATGCTTGACCGTTAGAATGCATGCTTTTCATTTCTATAAATGGTCGTTTGGTGAATACCAGTCGGAGCTTTGACAGATGCTACTCATCGGTTCTTATGGGAGGGGGGCGTTGCTGGTAGGTCCTACTTCTTTCCTTTCATTCTTTCCGTCACTTCTCTTTCATCTTGCTGTTTTCTCTTAGTTCACCTTGAGATCGTCATACATGGTGAACAGGGTACATTTCAATTAAACAAACAAACAAAAGGTCACAGCTTTACTTCTTTTCTTTAATTTTTTAAAATTTATTATGACTGTTGTCATTTTGATTGTTGTTTCTCAAAATTTGAGGGCGGCCGGCAAGAGCGAAGAAGATTCTACCTCATTCTTATCACTGTTTCACCTACCTTTCATTTCGCTGTTTTTGGGGGCAGTTAGCGGGGCTGCTGAGAGATCCTTGACTTCTTTTCCTTTCTCTTTTTCTTATGTCTTTCATCTTGCTGTCTCCTCTGAATTCATTCTGAGGTCATCGCATGACATAATCACAATGATGGATGAGGTAATAAGAGAACTATACTCTAACAAATCTTGCTGTTTCATGTTAATTCACTCTGAGATTACCACACAATGTGGATTGGGGTAAATTGCAATGATCGAAACTGACATTCTCTAAATTCACCCTGAAGTTACTGTATAACATAGTGGGCAGAGCATTGTCTTCTTATGCATATTTTTAAGTCTTCATCTATCAAGAATGTCTCAGTTTGTAAAGGGAGGACAGAAGAAGAAAAAATGACATCCATTTTCTTTTGTATATTATAATGTATGATGTTTTGACTTTTAGGGCTACATTCATCTAACAGTTGAACGATACTCCCATTTACACAAGTTTTCTTAAAAGCTTTGGGCCCCTCTCTGTCTGTTTGTCTGTCTGTCTGTCTCTCTGTTTTTCTTTCTCTCTCTGTCTCTCTGTCTCTCTGTCTGGCTGTCTGTTTCTCTCTCTCTCTCTCTCTCTCTCTCTCTCTCTCTCTCTCTCTCTCTCTCTCTCTCTCTCTTTCTCTCTCTCTCTCTCTCTCTCTCTCTCTCTCTCTCTCTCTCTCTCTCTCTCTCTCTCTCTCTCTCTCTCTCTCTCTCTCTCTCTCTCCCCCCCTAAATTATGTTTCTTCGAAATTTACTTAATGTTTGACATTGTCAAAGCGTCTGTCTCCAGAAATTTACATTATCTTGTCAGGATTAGATAAAAACATCAGTGTACAATAATTTTTGTTATAGCAATCATCCACATTCTTTTGGATGCGGACATGTGTAAGGGAGATAACATTTTCAGCCTTAAATTGAAGGGATGTTTTCTGAATTATAGCCCTTGTAGTAGCACCATTGCTACTCGTGACTTGTCTTCCCGTCGTCAGAGCCAATCATTTCATCTCGTTTTACTTTATTTATTTTAGTTACATCTTATTTCATTTGATTATCTTTTGTTTCGTTTCATCTTATGTTTTGTTTTGTTTTGTTTGATACTGTTTTTATCTTTATTTCATTTCTTTTCCTTTTATTACTTTTACACTATTTTGTTAATTCCATAGTACTACATTTCACACCGTTTTTTTAAAAACTATTTATTCTTGAGGTAAATTGTCTTATTTTGGTTATCGATGTTGCATTACACGTTCCCAATTACTGATCCAGAAACCGCGATAAGCTCCGGATCCATACACAGGCCTCAGCGTCTTGATGGACAATGATTTTTGTTGTTGTTGTTATTTATATTTTTCAAATTACATGTACATATAAGAAAAAGCACGGCTGTTCCCTCTCACTGACCACAAACTCCGGATCCGTGGTCGGGTGGCTGGCGCTGATGGCAGGTCCGGCTTCTTTCCTTTCTCATTCACTCTATCACTTAGCTTTCGTCTCGTTTTTTTTCTCTTGTTACTTTACCCTGAGATCACCGCATATGATGGATGGGGTAAATGTCAATGAAACGAACAGAAATTCCGGATCCATACGCCTCAGTGTCGTGATGGACAATGTTTTATGTCTGTTTTGAATTTTGTATTCAGAACAACGCATTTTTTTCCTTCCAAAGTATACATAAAAAGAAGCACGCGCAGCTGCGATGATGCTTTCAATTACGCACGTTACCGTACTTTACACATTAATTGTGTGGGTGGGTGTGTGTGTCTGTGTGTATGTGTATATATATATATACAAGCACGCCCGTAGACAATAATGATTATGATTACTTTTTTAAAACTTTTACTACATTCTTTTTTTTTCAACAATGAACTACACAATAGGTCGCCGGGTGCAGGGTGATTTCAAGTACTGCTACAATATTCGATACTTGGGTTAGGCGGGCTTTTCATTGCATATATCTAATGACCGGAAGTGAAGACATGAGTAACAATAAAAGTTTCCTGGATCGGAGGCAAAACAAATCTTTTTTCCAATCAATTAAAATACTGATGTTCCTCAAGAGTTTGTTCGCTTAGAACCTAAAGCAGGCTATTTGAAATCTACCTGTGAAATGTGGAGGTTGTGGATGCAGTGGTTCCTGAGATTAAAGCGTTCAAAATTTGAAATGTACAGTTTATATATATATAAAGACACAATTGTTCTGCTACGCTCTCCTTAAAGAAAGTTATCTATAGAGACTGCCAGTAGCTCAGTCGGTAGTTTGTCTGTCTGACCACTACTCCAGAGACTCGAGTTTGATTCCCAGTCCGGGGCAGGTTTTTCTTCTTCTTCATGACTCTCCCATCGAACCACCGGAAAATTGGGTAGCTCGGTCTATTCAAACATGGTCAGAGGTCGACGTCGACGTCCGTGGAGAGCAAAGGGCAAAGTTACTTCTTTATACGCCATGTTGTGTCACGAGAAATCTGGAATTCACTGTGGAATGGGGGACTCGGTAGTCCACCGTCGGTTAATAAAGAGAAATCTACCACCCTCCCCCCCCCCCCCCCCGGTCCAGGTAGATGGATCGACACCTAGTTGCATCGGAGACTGACGATAAAAAGGAGGTCCCGTATGCAGATCACAACACTGCGCACGTTAAAGATCCCTTGGGTGTTTACACGTCAGCCCGGGCAAAATGTAAAATCCTACCAAAATCCTCCGAGATCACCTTAGTTGTGGAGGTGGGTAGATCAAATCGGATCAGAAACGTCTGTGGATTATTCTGTGCCCGATAATAAGCGTGGTCCTTTTTTTAAATATTTATTTTTACCACTGATACTTCTAGGCAACTCACCCGTTGACTCACTCTTGCCACACTGACGAGTTTTACCTTCGTGACGTGTCTTGCCAGTTATTTCTCATTACTACATGAACTTTACTTATTATCTTCGTTTACGGAGGAAAGACTCGATATGATCCTTCCTCTGCTGTGTTATTATGCTATGTTGTGGTGCTCTCTCTCTCTCTCTCTCTCTCTCTCTCTCTCTCTCTCTCTCTCTCTCTCTCTCTCTCTCTCTCTCTCTCTCTCTCTCTCTCTCTCTCTCTCTCTCTCTCTCTCTCTCTCTCTCTCTCTCTCTCTCTCTCTCTCTCTCTCTCTCTCTCTCTCTCTCTTTCTCTCTCATTCTCCTTCTGAACTACTTCATTCCAATACAGCCACTCCTCTCTTGTATCATTCACCACTACCGCCATCCCGCTTCTCTCAACTTACTGTCAAGTCTGTTACTTTTGGTCTAAAAAAAGCTGTGGTCAAAAGCTGTGGTCTGCAGGTTGCAATCCCCACGCACACACACACACATACACACACAAACACACACACACACACACACACACACACACACACACGTGCATGAGGTGTGACCTTCGACCCCATCCACATAGCACACATTCTTGATGCAATGAGACGGACGCGCGCCAGGACAGAAATAGATCCTTGTGTAATACTCACGTCATGTTGTAATATAGTTTTATCTTTAACTTTTTTTCCCTCTTCTCGTCCTCATCCAAGTTCCATATCCAGACAGTTTCTATTTTGAGGGCTGTTATCGTTGCTCTCGAAATTGTTGTGTGTACATTCACCACCACCCCTCTCCTCTTCCTCCTCCTCAAACACTTCAACAAAACAGCCGAGGTAACAAGGATACTCCTTCACTCTCATGATCCACGCCAATGTATAAAATACATTACGCTAGTGCACTACTATTGTTATTATTATTATTGTTATTATTATTATTATTGTTATTATTATTATTATTATTATTATTATTATTATTAGTAGTAGTAGTAGTAGTAGTAGTAGTAGTAGTAGTAGTAGTAGTAGTCGTAGTAGTAGTAGTACATGTAGTCGTAGTAGTAGTAGTAGTAGTAGTAGTAGTAGTAGTACATGTAGTCGTAGTAGTAGTAGTAGTAGTGTAGTAGTCGTAGTACATGTAGTCGTAGTAGTAGTACATGTAGTTGTAGTAGTAGTAGCAGTAGTAGTAGTAGCAGTAGTGCATTTAGTCGTAGTAGTAGTACATGCATCATACGAAGGAGCCACAGTGGAGTGAAGTTAAAGGCGAAATATGACAATAAGTGACAACTCCACTTATAAAGACATAACACACACGTGACGTTTCGTGTATAACCCTTCGTTAGACAACAAACGAGAAATATCTAGAATCGAAGATCTAAGCACTACCTCAGGCATCACACAATGTGATGTCAAAAGAAAAACAGAAAGGAGGAAGAAAGAAAGAAAAAGACAGTGGTGATAAGAAACGTTAGTAGAAGGGGATGTAAAGAATATATAGGGGCGAGAATGGACGGTTCAGATCTAGAATGAAATAAAATATGAAAATAAGTAAGGAATAAAAGAAAAAAGCAGGGAAGAAAGAAAGGGAGAAAGAGGTGCGAGTATGGGAAACAAGAACGAAAAAAGATGATAACTATAAGACTAGATATATATATATATATCTCACTGGGTCTAGAAAGAAGAAATGATAAAGAATGAATGAAAGAAAATATCAATCAAAGCAAAAATTTACACTAAAGGTGCGAAATGTATATACAAATGTATCGATGCAACAAGGGGATAGAGTAAACGACTTATCTGAAATGCCAATTAACACTAGCTGATATGCTTTCGAAGCTTCGAAGCCTTAAGCGTTTTCTCCTTAGTGATGAAGTAAGGTGTATTCCGTAATAGTAAGAAACCGTGCGCAAAGTTGCTTCCGGTAAGGGTGAACGTGAAAAAATGTGCCAAGATGCCTATCATAGATAAGCACACGGGGTGTGAACTGCCAAAGGGATCCAACTTTGCTCGGGATAGGAAGGGGTGGGGGGGGGCAGGGTGGGGGTGGGACATTTTCGTAGTAGTAGTACATGCAGTAGTAGTATATGCAATAGTAGTAGTACATGTAGTAGTAGTAGTGGTGAATTGCCATTAAATTAGCCTGTGGCGTGGCGTTTGGTGGATGTTATTAGTGCATTGTGATCAAAGACGTTTTGGTAAATAGTGATCTTAGGGGCTCTGGTACGTAGTGATCATAGAGGTTATGGTAATTGATGAACATACATGGATGGGTTCTGGTAAATGGTTATTAAGGGGCTTCTGGTAAATGATGATCATGCATGTATGGGTTTTGGTAAATGGTGGTCAGAGGGGGTTCTGGTACATGGTGGTCGTAGACCTTATACGGGGTTCTGGTAAATAGGATCATACATGTATTGGTTTTCTGGTACATGGTGACCATAGGGGTTCTGGTACACGGTGATCATAGGGGTTCTGGTATATGGAGATCATAGGGGTTCTGGTAAATGGAGATCATAGGGGTTCTGGTAAATGGGGATCATAGCGGTTGTCGTAAATGGGGATTATAGGGGTTCTGGTAAATGGGGATCATATTGTTTCTGGTAAATGGGGATCATAGGGTTCTGGTAAATGGAGATCATAGGGGTTCTGGTAAATGGAGATCATAGAGGTTCTGGTAAATGGGATCATATTGGTTGTGGTAAATAATGAACGTGAGGTTTCTGTAAATGGAGATGATATGGGTTATGGTAAGGGGGGGGTCATAGGGGTTCTGGTAAATGGCGTTCATAGGGATTCTGGTAAATGATGATCAGAAGGGGTTCTGCTGTATGAAGCTCATAAACGTTCTGGTAAATTTGTTTTTGTAAATTGTAAGCATATTATGCTTTTGGGTAAATTGAATTGCTAGAAGTTTGAGTACACCGTGATTCTACGTGTTTGAGTAAAAAGATAACGGTGTCTAGGTAAACAGTATTCTAATGGGTAGAATGACAATCTTCGGAAGCTACACAAGCTGCGATCATAAAGTTGTAGTTGATAAGGATTGATAAAAGATGAGGATGATAACAATGATAATAATATTACTAATATTACTACTACTAATGATACTACTACTAATTATAATAATAATGATAATAATCATGATAATAATGCTTATACTGTAATTATAGATAGCATTTATATGGCGCAAATTCACAAGTGGTGGTCGATGCGTTTTACAATTAAAACGGCCCAACCATACGTCTACACGTACATATTTTTCACACATAGTATATTAATGCACACAAACAAACAAACAAAAAACAGTTAACACATGGCAATAAAAACAACTAAATCAATTGGATATTAAGCATGATGTACATACTAGGAGTTTCAATATAGACAAGCTATACGAAAAAATATATAATACTTCAGTCTTCTTTTAAAACAGTCAAGGGAGGTTTCTTCCTAATTTCCTTCGGCAACTCCTTTCCACAATAGTGGCCCAGAGTATGGAAAAAGAGCGTCAACCACAATGGTTCTATTTTCTACAGGGTCTAACTACAACAGTTTTATCATCGATTTAACTGAGATGTTGCCAGCCAGGCGTGTAATGTATGTTGTGCAAGTAATTAGGCCGACCCGTTATTTAAACACTTAAAGATGACTGAGCACATATATATATATAAAAATATTTAAAAAAAATAATTTTTAAAATTTTTTAAATTTTTTTAAATTTATTTATTTATTTATTTATTTTTTGATATAGGATAAGAAGTAAATTCTTTGTTTTCGTCAACGCACATGAAGATTTCTTTGGTCTGACTTTGCCCTAGGTAGGCTCTCCTGGTGTTTGAGCAGGAACAAGTAGATCTAACTACCGCATAACATTGCCGGATGGTTTCAATGGTTCCGTCTCCATAATTATTTTGCCTGTACCGGGCGATAACGGATTTCTTCCAAAGGTACCACATATACCGAATTGCTGTCAGGCGTCACGAAAATAACTTCGGGTGACAGCCAACGCCACGCACTCGGTTCTTGTTGGTCTTTTGCACCAGAGGAATGGCTTCTTTTAATTCCAGTGTCTCGAGCAAAAGTCACAAATCGTGTCGGCAACTCGCCCGTTGGAATCGTCGAGTGTTCTCTGATTAACGATGCAGCGTCGTGTTGATGTCAAAACCGGCACTTGGCATTGGTTTCGTTGATTGAAAAAGAATAGAAGATCTCGTTGTTCTTTTTCTTCCTTCTCACGGGCGGTTGGCTAGTAGGTCATTAGTCTTCCCTTTCATTTTTTGCAGGTGTCTTTTTTTTTCATTTTGCTCTTTCCTCTTTTATTCAAATCCACTAAAAAAAAATTGTTTGAATCGTTGACGGGGCTTGAACCCACCAGCAATGGTAAAGTGAATCTGGCGTTCAAACGAATTTCCATAAAGTCGGCGTGAAATATTGTTGTTGTAGATTGGATGAACGATGAACGCGCTGAAATTTCTTTGCCATTAAGATTTATTTTCCTTCTGAAGGCTAATTTCATCGGTTATTATTTGGGGTTGGGTTGGCACAAAGATAGATAGATAGATAGAGACATACAGAGAGAGAAGAGAGTGGGAGAGGGGGAGGAGAGAGAGAGAGAGAGAGAGAGAGAGAGAGAGAGAGAGAGAGAGAGAGAGAGAGAGAGAGAGAGAGAGAGAGAGAGAGAGAGAGAGACAGACAGACAGACAGACAGACAGACAGACAGACAGACAGACAGACAGACAGACAGACAGACAGAGAGCGATTGAAAGCGCGTTGGCGGATACGTTGGAATTTCATCCCCTTAAAGACATCCTTGCTCATCATATGACTGATTAACGACACGTTATGGAGGAAACGCGACACCTGCAGTGTCTTGGAAAAATGCGCGATCTGTCAGCTCCTCTCTCGTTAGCGTATATTAAATATTATCTACGTTAGCTATTTACGTGTCCATGTCGCATCCGGAACCAATTTTGGCCGATGGTTATTTCGAGGCCGGTTCGCATGGAAGTCTTGTGAAAGTGGAATAGGAACGGCAGACTTGATGGCTTTAATTAAAGAAATTGAACCTCGCGCGTGATTGAGTCTCGAAATGCTTAATCTGATCGGCGTTGGCTTGGTTTCTGTAATTATTCCGAGGAGAACCTCCTCCTCCCTCTCCCTCCACCCCCAAAATAGCCTTTACTCACGTGCCATTGACGTTTTTGGCTGTATATAATAATATAGATCGAATTTGACCTTTGGGCTCGAGTGCGTGTGTCCCTGAAAGATCAAATTCTGACAGGTCTTGCGCGCAACGGTCCTTGGATTGAAATAACGGTCGTTGGATGAAAAGGATGAGTTTTAATAATAAAAAAATGACAGCCTTTGTATTGAAATGACGGTCTTGAGATTGAAATGACGGTCTTTGGATTGGAAAGACGGTCTTTGGATTGGAATGACGGTCTTTGGATTGGAATGACGGTCTTTGGATTGAAATGGCGGTTTTTCGAATAAAATAACGGTCGTTGGATGAAAAGGATGACTTTTAATAAAAGAAATGACGGCATTTGGATTGAAATGACGGCCTTTGGATTGAATTGACGGTCTTTGGATTGAAATGACGATCTTTGGATTGAAATGACTGTCTTTGGATTGAACTGACGGTCTTTGGATTGAAATGACGGTCTTTGGATTGAAATGACGGTCTTTGGATTGAAATGACGGTCTTTGGATTTGAATGACGGTCCTTGGATTGAAATGACGGTCTTTGGATTGCAATGACGGTCTTTGGATTGAAAGGACGGTCTTTGGATTGAAATGATGGTCCTTGGATTAAAATGACGGTCTTTGGATTAAAATGACGGTCTTTGGATTGAATTGACGGTCTTTGGATTGAAATGACGGTCTTTGGATTGAAATGACGGTCTTAGGATTGAAATGACGGTCTTTGGATTGAAGCCACGGTCCTTGGATTGAAGCCACGGTCCTTGGATTGAAATAACGGTCTTTGGATTGAAATGGTGGTCCTTGGATTGAAATGACGGTCCTTGGATTGAAATGACGGTCCTTGGATTGAAATGATGTCCTTGGATTGAAATGACGTCCTTGGATTGAAATGATGGTCCTTGGATTGAAATGACGGTCTTTGGATTGAAATGGCGGTCCTTGGATTGAAATGACGATCCTTGGATTGAAATGGCGGTCCTTGGATTGAAATGACGGTCCCTGGATTAAAATAATATACTTTGGATGAAATGACGGTCCTTGGATAAGCATGGAAGCCCTTGGATTAAAATGACGTTCTTTTGATTAAGATAATGGCCCTTGGATTAAAATGACGATCCTTGGATTAAAATGACGATCCTTGGATTAAAATGACGGTCCTTGGATTAAAATGACGGTTTTTTTTATTAAGATGACGGCCCTTGATTAAAATGACGGTCCTTGGATTAAAATGATGATCCTTGGATAAACATGGCGGTACTTGGAATAATATGACGGTCTTTGTATTAGAAGAACGATCTTTTTATTACAATGACAGCCCTCAGATCAAAATGACGGTCCTTGTATTGAAATGATGGTCCTTAGATTGAGATGACGGACCCACACCAAACAAACAATAAAATAAAACACAACCCCCCAAACCCCCCCCAAAAAAAACAAAACAAAACAAAACAAACAACAAAACCCAACCCAAAACAAAACAAAACAAGCAAACCCCAACAATAGAGCTATAACGAAGTAGAAAGACTAATCCAACACAAACACAAAGTAAACACCGATACTATCATCGAACCGATTACCACCGACAGGTGAGAACATTGTGACCTCAGCGGCGCATGACATCATAATGATACCGCCTAGCAAGCTGCACCATAATGATTCGTACTGAATACAATGATGCGTGGGAAAATGTCTCATTTATATATACACCGCACGACGTGAAGCGAACCCGCGACCCTCCGCGCGCGACGCAGAGGTACGTCTTTATTTTTCGTGCAGTGGCATCCGTACAGGTTCACGGTGCGTGTGTGTAATCGTAGCTTTTATGACTCAAGCCTCCCCCCTCCCCCCTGCCACCCCCTCACCGCACCACCACCAAAAAAGAGCCGGTGCTTTTCTAGGCGTCATCCGGGACCGTCGTGTCGTCAGAGGCCGTTCGTTGTTACCAGTGAGAGTCACCGCTGCAGGTGCTATATGAGTCAAAAAAACACTTCGCGCGGCATTCATGAAGGCGAGAACGTTGTGGCACCAGCGGCGCATGCCATCACACCATTTCAGTAGTGTGCCCATGTCCATTCTCGTGAAAAACGAGAAAGAGAGATAGATCTAGATCTAGTCCTACTTAGTCCCAGGGAATGACAGGAAGTCGTGCTTCTTGAAAAGTGTGAAAATGATAACATGAAAATACATCACGTTTAGATCCGTTTGAAACTTGAAATTCCCAAACTCCATTGTTTGGTTTTTCCTTCATTTTTCTCTAAATGACGTAATTGTGACTTAGGCACACTATTGAAATGACCCCTTCGATTCTTAATCAATACTGTGCCTGGAATACCTAAATCCTCCGATAGATGCTTTCTTTTGTATAGAAAATGGAGAGGGGGGGGACCCTGAAGACAACCTTATAGGGCCCGAGAGAAGGAAACAAGAGGCTGGTCATGGCCCGATATGGCATCTCTTCACAGCAATCCTAGACGATGACTCGAAACACCTGATCCGCCAACGGGTTCACTGCAGGTGCCCACAACATTATTGTCTGTTTCATCTATATTATCTATGAATGATACTACAACCATCACCACCACCGTCACGTCTGCTGCTACTACTACTACTACTACTACTACTACTACTACTACTACTACTACTACTACTACTACTACTTACTACTACTACTATTACTACTACACTATTACTACTACATACTACTACTACTACTACATTACTACTATTACATTACTACTACTACTACTACTACTATTACATTACTACTATTACATTACTACTACTACTACTACTACTACTACTATTATTTCTACTACTATTACTACTACATGTACATGTACTACTATTACTACTACTATGTACTACTACTACTACTACTACTACTACTACTACTACTACTACTACTACTACTACTACTACTACTACTACTACCACTATTACTACTTCATGTACTACTACTACTACTACCACTATTACACTACTACTACTATTACTACTACTACTACTACTACTATTACGTTACTACTATTACATTACTACTACTACATTACTAGTACTACTACTACTACTACTACTACTACTACTACTAGTACTACTACTACTACTACTACTACTACTACTATTATTTCTACTACTACTACTATTATTTGTACATGTACTACTATTACTACTACGACTACGACTACTACTATTACTACTACATGTACTACTACTACTACTACCACTATTACACTACTACTACTATTACTACTACTACTACTACTACTACTACAACTACTACTACTACTACTACTACTACTACTACTACTACTTATTACATTACTACTAATACTACTACTACTATTACACTACTACTACTAATACTACTACTACTACTACTACTACTACTACTACTATTATTTCTACTACTATTACTACTACATGTACATGTACTACTATTACTACTACTATTACTACTACTACTACTACTACTACTACTACTACTACTACTACTACTACTACTACTACTACTACTGCTATTACACTACTACTACTACTACTACTACTACTACTACTACTATACTACTACACTAGTACACTACTACTACTACTACTACTACTACTATTACACTACTACTACTACTACTGCTTGCTGCTGCTACTACTACTACTATTACTACTACTATTACTACTACTACTACTACGACTGCTGCTACTACTGCTACTACTACTACTACTACTACTACTACTACTACTACTACTACTACTACTACTACTGCTTAAATATACTACATCAGCTGCTGCTGCTACTACTACTCTACTGATGCTGCTGCTACTACTACTATTATGAACCACTAACAAAACACCACCCTGAGATCACCGTCTGTGATGGATAAACTAAATTGTTGGGAAACAAACACGTCATGACAGAAGGTTGTATTTAATGTTCAGAGTGTGTACGCGAGAGGACCGTTCCAAGTGGTCAGTGAACAGGCTGTAACTGTTCGACGCAGACGCCACATTCTTGCAGTGTCCATGTGTGTCTTGGTCAAACAAAGCCACGACGACATCGGGACATAACTCTCGTCTTCATTGACTGTTTTGTTTGATTGTTGGCCTGTCTGCTTCATGGCGCTTTTTTTTTCTTGTTGTTTCGTGAGTGTGTGTCTTTGTGTAACGTTTAATTCAAGAGATAGCAAAACGGAAGCGTTGGCGCCGTCCGATATAAACAATGTTGACGTCACAAAAGGCTATACCTCACATTTCTCACATTTTGGATTTCTACGTCATTGATGATGTTTTCTTATGTAGCTTAACCCCCCCCCCCTCTCTCTCTCTCTGTGTCTCTCTCTCTTTCTTTCTCTCTCTCTCTCTCTCTCTCTCTCTCTCTCTCTCTCTCTCTCTCTCTCTCTCTCTCTCTTTCCCTCCCCCCTCTCTATCGGTCTGTCCCTATTATTCTGTCTATGTCTCTCCCCCTCCCCTCTCTCTTTCTTTCTCTCTCTCTCTCTCTCTCTCTCTCTCTCTCTCTCTCTCTCTCTCTCTCTCTCTCTCTCTCTCTCTCTCTCTCTCTCTCTCTCTCTCTCTGTCTTGGTCTTGGTCCCCCCTCCATTTCTCTAGCCAAAACCGTTGTGTTGTTTTATTCATTATTTTTCATTCATAGTTTTCAGTGCCCAGCAAGAGAGGAGCTGCAGGCCTCTTCTCAGTCGCTTTCTCCCACTTGTCTCCTGTGGCTGAGCATTTTCATGTCGACATGGCCGGAAATGACCGAACATAGTGTCGATATGGGTTGTCCTGACGCAAAGTTCTATTTGTGGCCCCTGTCGGAGATTATTATTTTTTATATCGCCCCCTTAGTCACTGTCTCGGAGATTAAGAAGTGTATCCCACCCCCCCCACCTCAAAAAAAAAGAAAGAAAAGAAGCAAAAAAAGACCCCTACCCCATTTCAAGAAATAAGAGCGATCAGCGAAAGATACAAAACATTAAACACTCCTCCCCTCCACCCCTTGTCTTCATCCCCTAACCCCCATCTTCCCTTCACCCCCCTCCCCCCCCCCACCTTTCCAGACAGCGCCCAGAACTTAGCTCGGAGGGGAACTACTTAACACGGAACATACTGGTGCTTCCATTCCACGGCAAGGCGGATGGGCACCGACGCACAGGTCTCTTGTTCAAGCCTGTCTGTGTCTGTTAGGAATTGTATACCTGGGCTTGCCCTTTTGTTTTTATTCCAACAATCGACTCTATGGGACTCGGACATGACGCAGTATAATAGTCCGTGTTTATATCCATGACCAGTTAATTTATTTTTAACATTTGACTGTGGACATGAGCAACCACATTAAACTGCTGCACGGTAATAAAAGGATAAAGTCACACCCTCACGACCTAAGCCACACACACACGCACGCACGCACACACACACACACACACACACACACACACACATATTGTATAATATACATATATATATATATATATAAATATATAAATATATTATGTAACTATGTATATATATATACACATACACACACACAAACTTGTGCTTACACACTTGCATTCAAACAGACACAGAACAAACCCACACACTGATTGACGCTGAATCGTATTGCTCACCGATTTGCACAATTTGCATTGTCACTGTCACTGTTAACGATCCGAGTGAGTACCCTTGACCCCTGCAGGCAACGGCTATGTCATCGCCACATAGGACGTTTTCAAAAGGTTCATATGAGTTCATCTCCCATCCATCCCTTGGAATCTGTATACACACACACACACACACACACACACACACACACACATACACATATATATATGTATGTAATTTTTAAAAACTTGCATTTTCTGTCACGCCTCCTGACCTTATTAAACGACTTATCGAGCGGAAATTTTGTATGGAAATACTCAAAGGCTTTAAGTGTGATTCACCTTTTCCCAATCCCTATAAGTCTACTTATTTATGGTGTAATTAATTAACCAAATTAGATTTGCTCTGGTTCAATGTTTTGTGATATTTTAAATTGACTTTACGGAAGTTGTTGCTTCGAAGCGTAAACAAGTGGATTAGAGCATTACAAAAGTACGACAATCAATTTTGTAGGTTCAAGGTTTTGATTTTATTTAATTATATCATGTATCTAAATCATAGAGCTAGATTTATAGAAGGTTTTGGGTGGGCTGTCGGAGGGACCTGGCTTTTCCTGGGATGGAGGGTGTGGAGCAGGTTGGGAGTTGGGAAGGGTTTCAGGGTCAGGAATGGTGATAGTATAGTGTGTACCTGACTGTGGGAGTCCTTCCATAGATCTAAATTCTCGATAAAATCCAAGGTAGAGCTTTTACCCATTAGAGTGGCGAACATGCATGTTAAGTGTCTTTCCAAAAGAGCACAACGTCGGACCTAGCTTTGCGAGGATTCGAACCCGGGACCTCATGATCCCCAGCCTTACCCTCGGCCACCGACGTCACACCGAGTCAACAGGTATCACAACCTTTCGGTGAGGCCAAACATCTCGCCTGACCCCTCGGGCCAACGTACTGGTAACTCCTTCTCACCTTTCACATTGTTTAAAACTCATTCTTTTTCTCTTACGTTGCATTTTCCTCACCATGAGAACAGGGCGTATGGGTGGTAGTACACTGTCATAGTAGTGGTAGCAGAATGGCTTCGCAGCCAAAGAAAGACGCTTGCCCTACACTCTGTATTTGTAACGCGATGCTGGTCCTAAAGAATGTCTGTGTTGATAATTCGTGGTGCACCGTCCCTCCATATTATGTATCAATCCTGTGCTAGAGTCTTCAAAGCCAGCAGGTCTCTTTCTGGTTTCAATTGTGCTGATTGAGGTATTGTTTCTGTCTTCTCCATTTGTTGGGTTTCGGCGTTCCTGAGGTTGGATGTTATTATATATATATATATATATATATATATATATATATATATATATATATATATATATATATATATATATATATATATATATATATATATATATATATATATATATATATATATATATTTGTGTCGTGGTTGAGTGTCGTTGGCAGTGTCGTGTCGATGTTCTCCCTCCGTATCGCGCGGTCCCTCGCTAAAATACGCATTTCGTTGCTGTCTGAGCTGGTATTTTCTCATCTCTCCTGAGGGTGGTAGTGTAATTTCTAATAAATTCTAACGAAACCACCTTGCTACGACCGACAAGCCCACTGCCAATAACGATGAGTGTTGCCAAAACAATAACATTTTGCCGCTTTCTGCTTTTGACCTAATTCAACCTGCACCGTTTCGCCGAGTCATCGCTCTAATCTGTTCTGCTACTAAAAAAAAAGGCACAACGGGTTTTGTTTTGTTTTGTTTTACTTCCTTTCTCTTCTTCTTCTTTGATACTGACACAACGTCTGGCACAGATGCCAAGAACTTGACCTTTTGAATATTCTCTTTCCTACCGGTGTCTTCTTCAAAGAGATCCTCCATCCAACTCCAACCCCGCCGTCCACCTTTACCTTACCTAGCGGAGTTTGTGTGTGTGTGTGTGTGTGTGTGTGTACGCGTGTGTGTGTGTGTATGTGTACGCGTGTGTGCAAGTTGTCACTGCTTGTTTCGCTCTGGTTTGTAAGGTTATAATTTGGTCATAAGAGCACGCAACCGCAAAATGTATGCGAAGATAGAAAATATGGAATTAGTGTGAAAATAATATCAAGGCTGCTCGTATGTGGGTCTTAAAAGTTTCTCTTGTAAAAGTGCGGAATGAAACGCCAAAAAGTTGTGTAACACTTTTACTACCTGAACTCATCCCGAAATGTTGCGTATACTCAAATAACACTGGTCTAATAATACAAGAACAGCGGATTTTGAAACATTGATTGTCAACTTAGACTCATTTTACCGTAGCACAGTGAGGCTGTGGAATGGACTGCTGACAGAAATAAAATTTAATAGTATCACTGAAGACTGAAAAACAGAATTAAGCACATCACTTTAAAATCAAAATTGATTAATATTTTTGGGTTAAGTTAAAATCATGCGATTTGCTCTTGTTAGAATACAAGGAGAATTGAGTTTGGTCGGCTATTGTGAAGAAGACGAAATCTTAAGAAGTTGCCATCGGACTAACCAAACAATACCTCAGAGAAATTGATATTGGAACCTCTACGAATATCGATGTCCAATTTGACCATTGTTAGCATTGACGTCGTGGGAGGCCAGACGTTAAAAATGTTGCAACGCGCTGCAGGAACTGCCGGTGTTAGATTTGCAAAAGTTCGATATTAGTTGATGTCTCAAGTCTCGAAAAGATGTCACAGGATTTCTACCCGGCGCCATCTCTCTGCTCTCTCTGACTTGCAGTTTGCTTTCCAATACATTCTGGCGGTGCTTTCCTCCCGACTTCCCATTTTTACCGTCTTTTCGGACTGTTTCTCATTCTTGGTTTTCCTTTCTTCACTTGCCTGAGATCATCTTCTTGGGGCCCGTCCAAATTGCAATGAAACAGAGAAAGCAAACAAATAATGCAGGAAGACTATGGTGAAAGGATTTTTTTCCTTAATGCGTCGCGTTCCAGCTCTGAATATCTCCCTGCTTCTAGCCATCCGTATAAGACAACAAATGTAATCTTTGGAACAAAGTTATTAAAAACTTCCTTTTTAATTTGTTAGCTATCAGTCCTTTTACCCTTTTAACACAAAAGAGTATTCAGTTCTGTATTTCCAAACGAGAAACGTTCTCCTTCCGTCTCATTTTCTGCAGGCCCGTCTTTTTTGATCGTTGTTATCCTGTGTGTACACGTATCACATATGTATTCTGTTTGTGTTCTGAGGATCGTTTTTTGTTTTCTCCTCTCCCTACTGATGGAAACGTTTAACGGGAGGGTGCAATTCCGAAAAAATGAAATTCCTGGAGATGAGGAGGCTGGAAAATTTGATCTTCACCCTAACATGATATTGTAAGCTGATAAAGAAAGTAAAGTTTTCAATGGCTTACGAAAATTATTATCCCAGTTTCAATAGTCTAGGCGGAACGAAGATAAGTAATGGGTACAAGGGATTGGGACGCTAGGGGTAGCTTTCAGGTAAATAAAGTTGTTTTTTACCCTGGTACACATTTCAGCACTGGGGCAGATTGAGTTGCAATGGTGTTTTGATAAGTAACAAAATTTCGCCCCTCCCTCCCTCCGCCCTTCAAATTCCCCCCTCCGCACGCACTTGGGGTACTCCTGTTGGCTTGTTGACGACACTATTGGCCATTGTTTGAGTCGACAGGTTAAGTTTCAATGAAAGGTTGTCCTTCTGTTTACGACCAAGGTGGAGGGCAGTCATACGAGTTCTTTGCTCGATTTCGTCTCGCACGGCTTTGTTTTCCATTTATTTCACTGCACGATATAATCTATGCCAACGGATTCATGATCCATCTACAATCCTCCTTTGAATGGTAGCCCAAAGGGCCCTCAAGACCCCACCTAACAAAAGGACCGGTACTCCAAATGCGAAGATGTCTGCCCTCCGGCCAAAAGGTCGTTTCTTTCATTTTGAACGTAACTGAGCGCACAATATTTTCACTCTGATTTTTCTTTTTTTGTTTTGTTTCTTTTTGGAACTTGTCCAGGTTTTTTCCAATTTCTTCTATTTTCTCCCATTGGAGACTTGTCACGTCCTTTAATCCACGACCCACTCATACACAAACATTCACCAACACAAACATACACACCTGGCTATTCACAGGTCAGACAAGCAAAATTTGGAATCCTACCAAATCCCCCAAGATCATATTAGCAGTGTGGATTTGGGTAAATCAAATCAAATCAAATCAAACTAAACTGAAACAAAGACCCCGATATTCTGGAGTAGCTTTGGGTATTGTGGGACCTTACAAAATTGAGGACCCTCGTTTGTCAGACTGAAGGGGACTTGTCAGAGGTCCCGTGCATTCGTATGAGGCAATGTAAACACTTTGTTTGGTGACACATCTCTGGGATGTCTCATTCCACCGTTGGAGTTTATTTAGTGTGATGTCAATGATAAGATAAATGTGATAATCGTCACAGGAAGAAGTGAAGTCTCCAAGATGACGTCATAAGCTCGTAACGAAATTTCGGACACCACTTCTCAAATAAGGTCTGCAGAAGTTGTTGTGATTTATAAATTAACATCTGGACTCGGTTAAAAAACCTCTAACAAATAACCAAAACCAAATCCTTCCTCTCTCAATGTCGTTTGTGGCAACAGTTTATTCAAGAGAATTCTCGAACAAAATGCACTCAAGTTGTTTCCACACTACAAAGCTATTCAACAAGAACGCGTTTTGTTTTCTTCTCCCAACACTTGCATTTTTAAATATATATATTTAAAAATTACACCACAGTCAAGCTCTAAATATCTTCTCTGGTGGAAACCCTCTTTCAAAAGGCAAGTCAAGCTCTCTCTCTGCTCTCTGATTCTAAACTCACCCACTGAACAAATGCTTGATGAATGCGCTTACTCTCAGCTTACCTGTTCATGTTATGCCAATCTTCAGTCTGTGTGTAATATGTATGTCTGTCTGTTTGTATTTGTGTCTATGTGTGTGTGTTTGCCTGGTTTGTCCGATCACTCTGAAATTCATCATATTTGTTAACCAAGTCCCTAACCTTTCTGCAAGTTTAATATCTTGATATATGCAAATATATTTCTTGATACATGTATTATTATTTTATGAAAACAAAATCTACATGCAAAAATTACAATTATAGTGTA
>JAXRKP010000195.1:0-2500 GCA_037039925.1 Doris montereyensis | reverse complement strand
TCTCTCTCTCTCTCTCTCTCTCTCTCTCTCTCTCTCTCTCTCTCTCTCTCTCTCTCTCTCTCTCTCTCTCTCTCTCTCCCTCTGTCTCCTGTGTCTGTCCCTCTGTTCCTGTGTCTTCAACGTCTTAATGTCTGTTTGTCTTCTCTGTCTTTCTGTCTGTCTTCCTCTCTCTCTCCCTCTCCCCTCACTGAGAAAGAAATCCCTTCCTGTCTGGACTCTCTCTCTCTCTCAGGTTGGTGACAGGTCGTATGTGGTCTGATATTTTCTGTCCCAACATTTTCTCTCCGCTTCTCTCTCTCTCTCTCTCTCTCTCTCTCTCTCTCTCTCTCTCTCTCTCTCTCTCTCCCTCTCTCTCTCTCTCTCTCTCTCTCTCTCTCTCTCTCTCTTCTCTCTCTCTCTCTCTCTCCTCTATCTCTCTTTCTCTTTCTCTCTCTTTCTCTCTTCTCTGTCTGTCTGTCTGTCTCTCGTTCTCTCTCTCTCTCTCTCTCTCTTTTCTATCTATCTCTTTCTCTCTCTCTCTCTCTCAGGAGTTTCTCTCTCTTTTATTTCTCTCTCTCTTACTCTCTCATTCAGGCGATCACTCTCAACGTTGGTCTGTCTCATTCTTTCTTTTGTGTCTCTGTCTGTCTTTTGTCTCAACAAGAAGAATTGCCTCTGTCTAGTGAGTTCGTATATCTTATCTGATGTCACTCTGTCCATGTGTCTTCAGTATGCCGCTCTATCTTTGTCAATCTACCTGTCTCTCTTCTTTCTGTCCATCTCGTCTGTCTGCCTATGTCAGTCTTTGTCCGTCTCTCTGTATCCATATGTCTGTCTGTCTCTGTCTGTCTGTCTGTCTGTCTGTTATATTGTCGTTGATTTACAAATGTTTTTCGAACAGGGAAAAGAAAGCACGAGTTTTTTTCATTGAAAATTTACCTCTTCCACCGTGTGCGGTTGTCTCTAAGGTGAATCAAGAGGAGACAGCAAGGCGAAACATAAGCAAAAGAGTGAAAGGAAAGAAAGAGGACATAGTGGCACGTGTAGCGCCTGCCAACAGCCCGCAAAGCATTACATTAAATGTTAGCGGCAGCTACGATATCATATAGATCGATTGATTGATTTTTAGAACAGTGTTGATTATCAGCTTTGTACATGGGACCACAGAAAGAACCAGCCAGCTACCTCACCAACAGTGTAAATAAAGGCTTTTTTTTCCATGCAGCGGACAAAATACGTGGGGGTTTTTCAAAAACTTTTTTTTTATACCCGACTGAAAATATTCGACACATACACGAACACTAACAACAAGCAGGATAAAATGCAACAAAGCCAAAATGAAGAGAAAAAAAAAAACGAGGACGAATTGAAAAAACCCTCAAGAACACAGCCATTCTGCAGAAAGAAAATTAAAACAAATAACCCCCCCCTCCCCAAAGAAAACCCCCCCCCAAAAAAAAAGAAAAAACCCCAAAACCGTAAGGAAAAGACACGAACGCTAGGATTTTAAGATTCAATATAATGCACCTGTGACGTGGGTGTAGTAGAGTTTTGTTGCTGTTGTTGTTGTTGTTGTAATTGTAGCTGTTGGCGTTGGCAGGGAGGGTGGGGAGAGGGGGTTAGGGATTTGTGGTTATTTTGTGCTTTATACATGCTTCTTTAATGTACGCAAGCATAATAATATGATTTTCATCTGCTTAGCCGCAGCTCCCTTACAGTACAATGGATGCTATAGAGGCTAGAGAGCTGAAATATTTAGTGATCATCACATAGTGATAGCCAAATGAGATTATTAACTGAAGAAAATAAACAGGAAAAGAAAGAGATGAAAGCTACAAACTCAAAATAGAGCAAATAAATAAACCAATAGTAAAACAGATATACTAATGCAGATAAAAAAAAGTCAATCAGTGAAAGGCAGATGGATCTGAAGGAAGGCACAAGAGAAGACAATTTGGCAAATATATAAAGAAACGCTGCTCAGTTGTACTGAAGAGGTTCATGCTGGTAACTAGGAAGCTAAAACACAAAATCTTAAATCATAAGAGTATTTAGAACAAGTTCAAAACTACAATTACCTAGGAGTAATGATTAACTTAGAGGAAAAACAGAAGAAAGTAGAAATCAAAACGCAAGTGCAATAATATACCCATCTAGAGAAAGGCATTTGAAGGTAAACAAGAATTGTTAACAACAAATCAAAATGGAAGTATACAACACAGTTTATTTTCCTACTTCCCTCTATGGCAGCGAAACTTGGACCTTTAGACAGTAGCGAATACAGAGTATAGACAGCTGAAATGAAAAATCTAAGAAGAGAAGCAGGAAAACTAAACGAGATAAAATCAGAAACACAACAATAAGAGATCAAATCAAAGCAGATGGCATACAAACTAAGATAGAAATGAATCAACTGAGATGTTTTGGGCATGTTAACAGAATGAATGACAATAGAATAGCTAAATCAGTATACAGTTCTTAAACTCAAGGTAAAAGACCAAAAGGCAGACCTCAGAGAAAG
>JAXRKP010001949.1:60000-81281 GCA_037039925.1 Doris montereyensis | reverse complement strand
CGTTCTCATTGTGATAAGTAAACATTAATATCTTATCGGTCTCATTGTGATAAGTAAACATTAATATCTTATCGTTCTCATTGTGATAAGTAAACATTAATATCTTATCGTTCTCATTGTGATAAGTAAACATTAATATCTTATCGTTCTCATTGTGATAAGTAAACATTAATATCTTATCGTTCTCATTGTGATAAGTAAACATTAATATCTTATCGTTCTCATTGTGATAAGTAAACATTAATATCTTATCGGTCTCATTGTGATAAGTAAACATTAATATCTTATCGGTCTCATTGTGATAAGTAAACATTAATATCTTATCGTTCTCATTGTGATAAGTAAACATTAATATCTTATCGTTCTCATTGTGATAAGTAAACATTAATATCTTATCGTTCTCATTGTGATAAGTAAACATTAATATCTTATCGTTCTCATTGTGATAAGTAAACATTAATATCTTATCGGTCTCATTGTGATAAGTAAACATTAATATCTTATCGTTCTCATTGTGATAAGTAAACATTAATATCTTATCGTTCTCATTGTGATAAGTAAACATTAATATCTTATCGTTCTCATTGTGATAAGTAAACATTAATATCTTATCGGTCTCATTGTGATAAGTAAACATTAATATCTTATCGGTCTCATTGTGATAAGTAAACATTAATATCTTATCGGTCTCATTGTGATAAGTAAACATTAATATCTTATCGTTCTCATTGTGATAAGTAAACATTAATATCTTATCGGTCTCATTGTGATAAGTAAACATTAATATCTTATCGGTCTCATTGTGATAAGTAAACATTAATATCTTATCGGTCTCATTGTGATAAGTAAACATTAATATCTTATCGGTCTCATTGTGATAAGTAAACATTAATATCTTATCGTTCTCATTGTGATAAGTAAACATTAATATCTTATCGGTCTCATTGTGATAAGTAAACATTAATATCTTATCGGTCTCATTGTGATAAGTAAACATTAATATCTTATCGTTCTCATTGTGATAAGTAAACATTAATATCTTATCGGTCTCATTGTGATAAGTAAACATTAATATCTTATCGGTCTCATTGTCATTGATAAGTAAACATTAATATCTTATCGTTCTCATTGTGATAAGTAAACATTAATATCTTATCGTTCTCATTGTGATAAGTAAACATTAATATCTTATCGGTCTCATTGTGATAAGTAAACATTAATATCTTATCGTTCTCATTGTGATAAGTAAACATTAATATCTTATCGGTCTCATTGTGATAAGTAAACATTAATATCTTATCGTGATAAGTCTCATTGTGTCTATAAACATTAATATCTTATCGTTCTAAGTAAACATTGTGATCGGTCTCAATAAGTAAACATTAATATCTTATCGGTCTCATTGTCGGATCAGGTAAGTAAACATTAATATCTTATCTCATTGTGATAAGTAAACATCGGTCTGTGATAAGTAAACATTAATATCTTATCGTTCTCATTGTGATAAAAACATTAATATCTTATCGTTCATGTGATAAGTAAACTTATCGGTCTCATTGTGATAAGTAAACATTAATATCTTTCTCATTGGGATAAGTAAATATCATCGGTCTCATTGTGAAGATTTCCTATCTTATCGGTCTCATTGTGATAAGTAAACATTTGTGATAAGTAAACATTAATATCTTATCGGTTCTCATCTTATCGTCTCATTGTCCCATCGAGACGGAAACATTAATATCTTATCGTTCTCATTGTGATAAAATTGAAAACAATAATATCTTAAACGGTCTCATTGTGATAAGTAAACAAATAAGACTTAATATCTTATCGGTCTCATTGTGATAAGTAAACATTAATATCTTATCGGTCTCATTGTGATTGTAAACATTAATATCTTATCAACTGTGCACTGATAAACATTAATATCTTATCACACTCCATTTATCTTATCGGTCTCATTGAGATAAGTAAACATTAATATCTTATCGGTCTCATTGTGATAAGTAAACATTAATATCTTATCGGTCTCATTGTGATCATTAATATCTTATCGTTCTCATTGTGATAAGTAAACATTAATATCTTATCGGTCCCATTGTGATAAGTAAACATTAATATCTTATGGTCTCATTGTGATAAGTAAACATTAATATCTTATCAACTCTGCACTCGATAAGTAAACTTATCTCTCACTCCCACCAACTGTGATTGAGATGTTACACATTAATATCTTATCGGTGAACTCAAATGTGATAAGTAAACATTAATATCTTATCGGTTCATTGTGAAACTAAGTAAACATTAATATCTTATCCCAAAACTTAATCAGGAATTGAACCAACACACACACATATACCGATATATACACACACAACACAAATACACATATACACATATACACACACATACACATACACACACACAACATCACATACACAGTGCTGACATTTTTTTAAAATATTGGGTCATGGGTCACACGTGTATCTCGAATAGGAGGCGATGCGATTGCAAAGATTTGATTTGATTTGAAATTGGATTTTATTTGAGTTGATTTCATTTGATTTGATTTCGATTTCATTGATTTGATTTGATTTCATCTAATTTGATTGATTTGATTTCATCTAACTTGATTTGATTAGATTTCATCTCATTTGATTTGATTTGATTTGATTTCATCTAATTTGATTTGATTTGATTTCATCTCATTTGGATTTGATTTGATTGTGATTTCATCTAAACATTTGATTTGACTTTCTCATTTGATTTGATTTGATTTCATCTAATTTGATTTGATTTGATTTCATCTAATCGGATTTGATTTCATTTAATCTAATTTGATTTGATTTGATTACGGTCCACAGCTAACTAAGGTGATCTCGGGGAGATTTCTAGATTTTTAATTGTGTCCCAACTGCCCTCCAAACACCCAAGGGATCTTATGACGTCCACACAATGGTTTGGTCTACACAACCTCTCCACAACGTCCGTCCATTTCCGATGGAACTAGGTGTCGATCCACCTACCTGGACCAGGAGGGGGGTAGGCTTTACAGAAACAACTCGTGAAAATAGTTCAGCAAATCACGCTGGTATTTGAACCGTACGATCATTTGGGTTGACAGGGAGACACCTTACCTCTGGGCCACAGAGCCCCTGCCCCAACCCACTCCCGCCTCCGTCCCTGATCGCAATGTCTTCTGCCCCAAAGTCGCATTGGAAAATCGGGTAATCAGTGCAGTTAGTCCTTTTGTTAGCCCAAGAGGCAACTAGATGACTTCTCTCCTAATTCGTTTCTTTCATGCACAGTGTGAATAAGAGCATGCAGGATGACAGAAACCAATTACGATGTTGTTAGTGGGCACACTTGTTTGTTGTGTCTGTTGCTAGTGTTGTTGTTGTTGCTGTTGTTGTTGTTGTTGTTGTTGTGGTTATTTTCCTTGGCTTCATTCGAATTACCTTGTCTCCCATGCGGGCGTTGTCTGCATGAACTGAGAGGGAAAGATGCAAGACATGTGAAAGAGGACAGAAAGTGATAGATAGATAGATAGATAGACAGACGGACAGTCAGACAGACATACAAAGAGACACACAGACAGAGGAAGGAGGGAGGAAAGATATTGGGAACAAGAAATACAATGTATGTATGTAGAGAGAGAGAGAGGTGCAAAAGAAACGACACGCAGAGAACGGCAAGATTTATTGCTTGAATACAGAAGGAAAGAGCTGTCATTTGAGGAGACAGAGTGAGAGATGCTGACAGCAATACAGTTCCTTGTTACTAGCACAGAGTCAAGGGGTGAGAAACGTTGACAACAATACAGTTCCCACTCTCACAGAGTCAAGGGGTGAGAAATGCTGACAGCAATACAGTTGATTGTTACTAGCACAGAGTCAAGTGGGTGAGAAATGCTGACAGCAATTTGATTTGTTCCTTGTTACTAGCACTGAGCACTTGAGATTGATTTCACAGAATACTCCCATCCCACCAACGATTGAGTTGAGAAAGAAAATGAAATGATAAAAACAATAATAAACCATGCATAGTGTGGTAGTTTGCCATTGCTATCTACACCTTTACTTACGCCATAAGACATGCTATGTGGTAGTTTGTCATTGCTATCTACACCTTTACTTACGCCATAAGACATGCATTGTTAGTTTGCATTGCTATCTACACCCTTACTTACGCTACCAACTGTGCATAGTGAGATAGTTTGCCATTGCTATCCACTCCCACCGTTTACTTACGCCATAAGACACATAGTGAGGTAGTTTGTCATTGCATCTCACCTTTACTTACGCCATAAGACAGGCATAGTTGAGTTTGTTATTGCATCTACACCTTTACTTACGCCATAAGACATGCATAGTGTGGTAGTTTGTACACATCTACACCACTTACCCACCAGACTGTGCACTGTGAGATTGTTACACATCTCACCTTTACTTAGGCCATAAGACATGCACTGTGAGTTTGTCATTGCATCTACCCACTTACCCACCAACTGTGCATAGTGTGATGTTTGCCATTGCTATCTACACCACCTTTACTTACGCCATAAGACCAACTGTGGTAGTTGGAGATTGCTATCACACCTTTACTTACACCATAACTGTCATAGTGGGTAGTTTGTCATTGCATCTCCCTTTACTTACGCCATAAACTCATGCACTTTGAGATTGCTATCCACACCTCCTTGTTACTAGCCACCAGACAGTGCATAGTGTGAGTTTGTTCCATTGCTATCTACACCACTTACCCACCAGACATGCACTTGAGATTGTCATTGAAATCCACACCTTTACTTACGCCATAAGACATGCATAGTGTGAGATTTACACATCTCACCTTTACTTACGCCATAAGACATGCATAGTGTGAGATTTTGCACATTGCTCCCACCACCACTAACTCATAAGACACATAGTGTGATGTTACATAGTGTGGTAGTTTGCATCTCCCACTTACGCCATAAGACAACTGTGGTAGTTTGCACATCTCACCTTTACTTACGCCATAAGACAGGCACTAGTGTGATAGTTTGTCATTGCTATCTACACCTTTACTTACACCATAAGACAGTGTGGTAGTTTGCCATTGCTATCCACAATGTTTACTTACGAAATAAGACAGGCACACTGGAGATTGTATCTATCTCCCACTTAGGCCATAAGACATGCATAGTGTGGTAGTTTGTCATTGCTATCTACACCTTTACTTACGCCACCAGACATGCATAGTGATGTTTGCCACATCTGCCCTTTACTTACCCATAAGACAGGCATAGTGAGGAGAGTGAACTGCTATCTGGAAGGGACGATAACAGGCATAGTGTGGTAGTTTGCCATTGCCCCACCTTTTCGTCATAAACGATGCATAGTGTGGTTAATTTGATTGCTATCTACACCTTTGTGACACATAGTGTGAGTTTGAATTGCTATCTACACCTTTACTTACGCCATAAGACATGCATAGTGTGTAGTTTGTCATTGCTATCTACACCTTTACTTACGCGACATATGCATAGTGTGGTAGTTTGCCATTGCTATCACACCACACAAACACCATAAGACATGCATAGTGTGGTAGTTTGCCATTGCTATCATACACCTTTACACACCTTTACACACACATAGTGTGGTAGTTTGCCATTTGTGACACCTTTTTACGCCATAAGACAGGCATAGTGTGGTAGTTTGCCATTGCTATCACACCTTTACTTACGCGAATATAGTGTGGTAGTTTGCGATTGCAAAGATTTGATTTGATTTTGATTTGATTGCTATCTGAGTTACCTTTACTTGATAAGATTTCATAGTGATGAGTTTGCCATTGCTATCTAATTTGATTGATTTACGCCATAAGACAGGCATAGTGTGGTAGTTTGCCATTGCTTTGACCTTTACTTACACCATAAGACATGCATTGTGAGTTTGATTGCTATCTACCTTTATTTGACAGGCATTTGATTTTGATTGCATCTACACCTTTACTTACGATAAGACATGCATAGTGTGATTTTCATTCATCTATCCAACTTACGCCATAAGACATGCATTTGGTAGTTTGACTTCATCTACACCACCTTTACTTACGATAAGACATGATTTGAGTGATTTGATTTGAGTTTGCCATTGCTATCTACACCTTTACTTACGATAAGACATGCATAGTTTGAGTTTGATTGCTATCCACACCACCTTTACTTACGTGATAAGACAGGCATAGTGTGGTAGTTTGCCATTGCTATCCACACCACCTTTACTTACGCCATAAGACATGCATAGTGTGGTAGTTTGCCATTGTTATCCCACCTTTTTACTTGCTACCCATAACACATGCATAGTGAGTTTGCCATTGCTATCCACACCTTTACTTGGTCATAAGACATGCATAGGACCTAGTTTGCCATTGCATCTACACCATTACTTACGATAAGACATGCATAGTGTGGTAGTTTGCCATTGATCCACCTTTACTTACGCCATAAGACAGGATAGTGGGGTAGTTTGCCATTGCTATCTACACCTTTACTTACGCCATAAGAAAATGTGGTAGTTTGCATTGCTATCACACCACCTTTACTTGACACCATAAGACATGCATAGTGTGGTATTTGCCATTGACATCTACACCACCTTTACTTACGCCATAAGACATGCATAGTGTGGTAGTTTGCCATTGCTATCCACACCTTTACTTACGCCATAAGACAGGCATAGTGTGGTAGTTTGCCATTGCTATCTACACCTTTACTTACACCATAAGACATGCATAGTGGGTAGTTTGCTATCTTTATCCATTGCTATCCACACCACCTTTACTTACACCATAAGACATGCATAGTGTGGTAGTTTGCCATTGCTATCCACACCTTTACTTACGTCATAAGACATGCATAGTGTGGTAGTTTGCCATTGATCCACACCTTTAACTTACAATAAGACATGCATAGTGTGGTAGTTTGCCATTGCTATCTACACCTTTACTTACGTTAAGACATGCATAGTGTGGTAGTTTGTCATTGCTATCCACACCTTATTTTAAGACATGCATAGTGTGGTAGTTTGGCTTCATTCACCACCTTTACTTACGCCATAAGACATGCATAGTGTGGTAGTTTGTCATTGCATCCACACCACCTTTACTTACGCCAAAGACAGGCAAGTGTGGTAGTTTGCCATTGTATCTACACCTTTACTTACGTCATAAGACATGCATAGTGTGGTAGTTTGATTGCTATCCACACCTTTACTTACGATAAGACATGCATAGTGTGGTAGTTTGCCATTGCTATCCACACCTTTACTTACGCCATAAGACAGAGCATAGTGTGGTAGTTTGCCATTGCTATCTACACCTTTACTTACGCCATAAGAACAAGAAATACACCTTTACTTACACCATAAGACAGGCATAGTGTGAAGTTTGCCATTGCTATCCACACCACCTTACTTACGCCATAAGACAGGCATAGTGTTAGTTTGCCATTGCTATCTACACCTTTACTTACACCATAAGACATGCATAGTGTGGTAGTTTGCCATTGCTATCCACACCTTTACTTACACCATAAGACATGCATAGTGTGGTAGTTTGACATTGCTATACACACCTTTACTTACGCCATAAGACAGGCATAGTGTGGTAGTTTGCATTGCTATCCACACCACCTTTACTTACACTCACTAAGACAGAGTCATAGTGTGGTAGTTTGCCATTGATCCACACCACCTGCATAAGACAGCATAGTGTGGTACATTGTGCCTTTTACTTACACCATAAGACAGGCATAGTGGGTAGTTTGTCATTGCTATCCACACCACCTTTACTTACGCCATAAGACATGCATAGTGTGGTAGTTTGTCATTGCTATCCACACCACCTTTACTTACACCATAAGACAGGCATAGTGTGATAGTTTGCCATTGCTATCCACACCAACTTTACTTACGCCATAAGACATGCATAGTGTGGTAGTTTGCCATTGCTATCTACACCTTTACTTACGCCATAAGACAGGCATAGTGTGGTAGTTTGCCATTGCTATCTACACCTTTACTTACGCCATAAGACATGCATAGTGTGGTAGTTTGCCATTGCTATCTACACCTTTACTTACGCCATAAGACATGCATAGTGTGGTAGTTTGCCATTGCTATCTACACCTTTACTTACGCCATAAGACATGCATAGTGTGGTAGTTTGTCATTGCTATCTACACCTTTACTTACGCCATAAGACATGCATAGTGTGGTAGTTTGTCATTGCTATCCACACCTTTACTTACGCCATAAGACAGGCATAGTGTGGTAGTTTGCCATTGCTATCCACACCTTTACTTACGCCATAAGACAGGCATAGTGTGGTAGTTTGCCATTGCTATCTACACCTTTACTTACACCATAAGACATGCATAGTGTGGTAGTTTGCCATTGCTATCTACACCTTTACTTACGCCATAAGACATGCATAGTGTGGTAGTTTGCCATTGCTATCTACACCTTTACTTACGCCATAAGACATGCATAGTGTGGTAGTTTGTCATTGCTATCCACACCTTTACTTACGCCATAAGACATATAGTGGTAGTTTGCCATTGCTATCTACACCTTTACTTACGCCATAAGACATGCATAGTGTGGTAGTTTGCCATTGCTATCTACACCTTTACTTACACCATAAGACATGCATAGTGTGGTAGTTTGCCATTGCTATCCACACCTTTACTTACGCCATAAGACAGGCATAGTGTGGTAGTTTGTCATTGCTATCTACACCTTTACTTACGCCATAAGACATGCATAGTGTGGTAGTTTGTCATTGCTATCTACACCACCTTTACTTACACCATAAGACATGCATAGTGTGGTAGTTTGCCATTGCTATCTACACCTTTACTTACGCCATAAGACAGGCATAGTGTGGTAGTTTGTCATTGCTATCCACACCTTTACTTACGCCATAAGACATGGCATAGTGTGGTAGTTTGCCATTGCTATCCACACCTTTACTTACGCCATAAGACATGCATAGTGTGGTAGTTTGTCATTGCTATCCACACCTTTACTTACACCATAAGACATGCATAGTGTGGTAGTTTGTCATTGCTATCCACACCTTTACTTACGCCATAAGACATGCATAGTGTGGTAGTTTGCCATTGCTATCCACACACCTTTACTTACGCCATAAGACATGCATAGTGTGGTAGTTTGCCATTGCTATCTACACCTTTACTTACACCATAAGACAGGCATAGTGTGGTAGTTTGCCATTGCTATCCACACCACCTTTACTTACGCCATAAGACATGCATAGTGTGGTAGTTTGCCATTGCTATCTACACCTTTACTTACGCCATAAGACATGCATAGTGTGGTAGTTTGCCATTGCTATCTACACCTTTACTTACGCCATAAGACATGCATAGTGTGGTAGTTTGCCATTGCTATCCACACCTTTACTTACACCATAAGACATGCATAGTGTGGTAGTTTGCCATTGCTATCTACACCTTTACTTACGCCATAAGACATGCATAGTGTGGTAGTTTGCCATTGCTATCCACACCTTTACTTACGCCATAAGACAGGCATAGTGTGGTAGTTTGCCATTGCTATCTACACCTTTACTTACGCCATAAGACATGCATAGTGTGGTAGTTTGCCATTGCTATCTACACCTTTACTTACGCCATAAGACATGCATAGTGTGGTAGTTTGCCATTGCTATCTACACCTTTACTTACGCCATAAGACATGCATAGTGTGGTAGTTTGCCATTGCTATCTACACCTTTACTTACGCCATAAGACATGCATAGTGTGGTAGTTTGCCATTGCTATCTACACCTTTACTTACACCATAAGACATGCATAGTGTGGTAGTTTGCCATTGCTATCTACACCACTTACACCATAAGACATGCATAGTGTGGTAGTTTGCCATTGCTATCCACAGACACTTACGCATAAGACATGCATAGTGTGGTAGTTTGCCATTGCTATCTACACCTTTACTTACGCCATAAGACATGCATAGTGTGGTAGTTTGCCATTGCTATCTACACCTTTACTTACGCCATAAGACATGCATAGTGTGGTAGTTTGCCATTGCTATCTACACCTTTACTTACGCCATAAGACATGCATAGTGTGGTAGTTTGCCATTGCTATCCACACCACCTTTACTTACACCATAAGACAGGCATAGTGTGGTAGTTTGCCATTGCTATCTACACCTTTACTTACGCCATAAGACATGCATAGTGTGGTAGTTTGCCATTGCTATCTACACCTTTACTTACGCCATAAGACAGGCATAGTGTGGTAGTTTGCCATTGCTATCTACACACTTTACTTACGTCATAAGACATGCATAGTGTGGTAGTTTGCCATTGCTATCCACACCACCTTTACTTACGCCATAAGACAGGCATAGTGTGGTAGTTTGCCATTGCTATCTACACCTTTACTTACGCCATAAGACATGCATAGTGTGGTAGTTTGCCATTGCTATCCACACCACCTTTACTTACACCATAAGACAGGCATAGTGTGGTAGTTTGCCATTGCTATCCACACCACCTTTACTTACGCCATAAGACATGGCATAGTGTGGTAGTTTGCCATTGCTATCCACACCTTTACTTACGCCATAAGACATGCATAGTGTGGTAGTTTGCCATTGCTATCCACACCACCTTTACTTACACCATAAGACAGGCATAGTGTGGTAGTTTGCCATTGCTATCTACACCTTTACTTACGCCATAAGACATGCATAGTGTGGTAGTTTGTCATTGCTATCCACACCACCTTTACTTACGCCATAAGACATGCATAGTGTGGTAGTTTGCCATTGCTATCTACACCTTTACTTACGCCATAAGACATGCATAGTGTGGTAGTTTGCCATTGCTATCCACACCTTTACTTACGCCATAAGACATGCATAGTGTGGTAGTTTGCCATTGCTATCCACACCACCTTTACTTACGCCATAAGACATGCATAGTGTGGTAGTTTGCCATTGCTATCTACACCTTTACTTACGCCATAAGACATGCATAGTGTGGTAGTTTGCCATTGCTATCCACACCTTTACTTACGCCATAAGACATGCATAGTGTGGTAGTTTGCCATTGCTATCCACACCTTTACTTACGCCATAAGACATGCATAGTGTGGTAGTTTGCCATTGCTATCTACACCTTTACTTACGCCATAAGACATGCATAGTGTGGTAGTTTGCCATTGCTATCCACACCACCTTTACTTACGCCATAAGACAGGCATAGTGTGGTAGTTTGCCATTGCTATCTACACCTTTACTTACACCATAAGACATGCATAGTGTGGTAGTTTGTCATTGCTATCCACACCACCTTTACTTACGCCATAAGACATGCATAGTGTGGTAGTTTGCCATTGCTATATCTACACCTTTACTTACACCATAAGACATGCATAGTGTGATAGTTTGCCATTGCTATCCACACCACCTTTACTTACGCCATAAGACATGCATAGTGTGGTAGTTTGCCATTGCTATCTACACCACCTTTACTTACACCATAAGACATGCATAGTGTGGTAGTTTGCCATTGCTATCCACACACCTTTACTATAAGACAGGCATAGTGTGGTAGTTTGCCATTGCTATCTACACTTTTACTTACACCATAAGACATGCATAGTGTGGTAGTTTGTCATTGCTATCTACACCACCTTTACTTACGTCATAAGACAGGCATAGTGTGGTAGTTTGCCATTGCTATCCACACCACCTTTACTTACGCCATAAGACAGGCATAGTGTGGTAGTTTGCCATTGCTATCCACACCACCTTTACTTACACCATAAGACAGGCATAGTGTGTGTAGTTTGCCATTGCTATCCACACCACCTTTACTTACGCCATAAGACATGCATAGTGTGGTAGTTTGCCATTGCTATCTACACCTTTACTTACACCATAAGACAGGCATAGTGTGGTAGTTTGCCATTGCTATCCACACCTTTACTTACGTCATAAGACAGGCATAATGTGGTAGTTTGCCATTGCTATCCACACCTTTACTTACGCCATAAGACAGGCATAGTGTGGTAGTTTGCCATTGCTATCCACACCTTTACTTACGCCATAAGACATGCATAGTGTGGTAGTTTGCCATTGCTATCCACACCTTTACTTACGCCATAAGACATGCATAGTGTGGTAGTTTGCCATTGCTATCCACACCTTTACTTACGCCATAAGACATGCATAGTGTGTAGTTTGCCATTGCTATCTACACCTTTACTTACGCCATAAGACATGCATAGTGTGGTAGTTTGCCATTATATCTACACCACCTTTACTTACGTCATAAGACATGCATAGTGTGGTAGTTTGCCATTGCTATCTACAGCTTTACTTACGCCATAAGACATGCATAGTGTGGTTGCCATTGCTATCTACACCTTTACTTACGCCATAAGACAGGCATAGTGTGGTAGTTTGCCATTGCTATCCACACCACCTTTACTTACACCATAAGACATGCATAGTGTGGTAGTTTGCCATTGCTATCTACACCTTTACTTACGTCATAAGACATGCATAGTGGTAGTTTGCCATTGCTATCCACACCTTTACTTACGCCATAAGACATGCATAGTGTTGTTTGCATTGCTATCCACACCACCTTTACTTACGCCATAAGACATGCATAGTGTGATAGTTTGCCATTGCTATCTACACCTTTACTTACGCCATAAGACATGCATAGTGTGGTAGTTTGCCATTGCTATCTACACCTTTACTTACGCCATAAGACATGCATAGTGTGGTAGTTTGTCATTGCTATCTACACCTTTACTTACGCCATAAGACATGCATAGTGTGGTAGTTTGCCATTGCTATCCACACCACCTTTACTTACGCCATAAGACATGCATAGTGTGGTAGTTTGCCATTGCTATCTACACCTTTACTTACGCCATAAGACATGCATAGTGTGGTAGTTTGCCATTGCTATCTACACCTTTACTTACACCATAAGACATGCATAGTGTGGTAGTTTGCCATTGTTTTTACTTACGTCATAAGACATGCATAGTGTGGTAGTTTGCCATTGCTATCTACACCTTTACTTACGCCATAAGACATGCATAGTGGGTAGTTTGTCAGTTTGCCATTGCTATCTACACCTTTACTTACACCATAAGACAGGCATAGTGTGGTAGTTTGTTATTGCTATCTTACACCACCTTTACTTACGTCATAAGACAGGCATAGTGTGGGTAGTTTGCCATTGCTATCCACACCTTTACTTACGCCATAAGACATGCATAGTGTGGTAGTTTGCCATTGCTATCTACACCACCTTTACTTACGCCATAAGACATGCATAGTGTGGGTAGTTTGCCATTGCTATCTACACCTTTACTTACACCATAAGACATGCATAGTGTGGTAGTTTGCCATTGCTATCCACACCTTTACTTACACCATAAGACAGGCATAGTGTGGTAGTTTGCCATTGCTATCTACACCTTTACTTACACCATAAGACATGCATAGTGGTGTGTAGTTTGCCATTGCTATCTACACCACCTTTACTTACACCATAAGACATGCATAGTGTGGTAGTTTGCCATTGCTATCCACACCACCTTTACTTACACCATAAGACAGGCATAGTGTGGTAGTTTGCCATTGCTATCTACACCTTTACTTACACCATAAGACAGGCATAGTGTGGTAGTTTGCCATTGCTATCCACACCACCTTTACTTACACCATAAGACAGGCATAGTGTGGTAGTTTGCCATTGCTATCTACACCTTTACTTACACCATAAGACAGGCATAGTGTGGTAGTTTGCCATTGCTATCCACACCTTTACTTACACCATAAGACAGGCATAGTGGTGTGGTAGTTTGCCATTGCTATCCACACCACCTTTACTTACACCATAAGACAGGCATAGTGTGGTAGTTTGCCATTGCTTTCTACACCTTTACTTACACCATAAGACAGGCATAGTGTGTGGTAGTTTGCCATTGCTATCCACACCTTTACTTACACCATAAGACAGGCATAGTGTGGTAGTTTGCCATTGCTATCTACACCTTTACTTACACCATAAGACAGGCATAGTGGTGGTAGTTTGCCATTGCTTTCCACACCTTTACTTACACCATAAGACAGGCATAGTGGTGTGGTAGTTTGCCATTGCTATCCACACCTTTACTTACACCATAAGACATGCATAGTGTGGTAGTTTGCCATTGCTATCCACACCACCTTTACTTACGCCATAAGACAGGCATAGTGTGGTAGTTTGCCATTGCTATCCACACTTTACTTACACCATAAGACAGGCATAGTGGTGGTAGTTTGCCATTGCTATCCACACCACCTTTACTTACACCATAAGACATGCATAGTGGTGGTAGTTTGCCATTGCTATCTACACCTTTACTTACACCATAAGACAGGCATAGTGGTGTGGTAGTTTGCCATTGCTTTCTACACCTTTACTTACACCATAAGACAGGCATAGTGGTGTGGTAGTTTGCCATTGCTTCCACACCACCTTTACTTACCATAAGACATGCATAGTGGTGTGTAGTTTGCCATTGCTATAAGACAGGCATAGTGCATGTGGTGTGTAGTTTGCCATTGCTATCCACACCTTTACTTACACCATAAGACAGGCATAGTGTGGTAGTTTGCCATTGCTATCCACGTCACCTTTACTTACACCATAAGACAGGCATAGTGGTGTAGTTTGCCATTGCTATCCACACCTTTACTTACACCATAAGACAGGCATAGTGTGTGTAGTTTGCCATTGCTATCCACACCTTTACTTACACATAAGACAGGCATAGTGTGGTAGTTTGCCATTGCTTTCCACACCACCTTTACTTACACCATAAGACAGGCATAGTGGTGTGGTAGTTTGCCATTGCTATCCACACCACCTTTACTTACACCATAAGACAGGCATAGTGTGGTAGTTTGCCATTGCTATCTACACCTTTACTTACACCATAAGACAGGCATAGTGGTGTGGTAGTTTGCCATTGCTATCCACACCACCTTTACTTACACCATAAGACAGGCATAGTGGTGTGGTAGTTTGCCATTGCTATCTACACCTTTACTTACACCATAAGACAGGCATAGTGTGGTAGTTTGCCATTGCTTTCCACACCACCTTTACTTACACCATAAGACAGGCATAGTGGTGTGGTAGTTTGCCATTGCTATCCACACCACCTTTACTTACACCATAAGACAGGCATAGTGGTGTTTGCCATTGTAGTTTACCATTGCTTGTCCACACCACCTTTACTTACACCATAAGACAGGCATAGTGGTGTGGTAGTTTGCCATTGCTATCCACACCTTTACTTACACCATAAGACAGGCTTTAGTTTGCCATTGCTATCCACACCTTTACTTACACATAAGACAGGCATAGTGTGGTAGTTTGCCATTGCTTTCCACGTCACCTTTACTTACACCATAAGACAGGCATAGTGTGGTAGTTTGCCATTGCTTTCCACACCTTTACTTACACCATAAGACATGCATAGTGGTGTGGTAGTTTGCCATTGCTATCCACACCACCTTTACTTACACCATAAGACAGGCATAGTGGTGTGGTAGTTTGCCATTGCTTTCCACGTCACCTTTACTTACACCATAAGACAGGCATAGTGTGGTAGTTTGCCATTGCTTTCCACGTCACCTTTACTTTCGCTGAGTCTGAACAGACATACCCCTTTCTCTGCTGGGTCGTCAGGAGGGCCAGACGTCAGGAGGGCCAGACGTCAGGAGGGCCAGACGTCAAAAGGAGCAATAAAAACATGATGGCAGTCAACCGTTGTACTGACTAAGCTATCGGTGTGATGACAGTTAAGCATTCTACTGACTAAGCTATCTGTGTGATGCAGTCAAGCGTTCTACTGACTAAGCTATCGGTGTGATGGCAGTCAAGCGTTCTACTGACTAAGCTATCTGTGTGATGGCAGTTAAGTGTTCTACTGACTAAGCTATCGGTGTGATGGCAGTCAAACGTTCTACTGACTAAGCTATCGGTGTGATGGCAGTCAAACGTTCTACTGACTAAGCTATCTGTGTGATGGCAGTCAAGCGTTCTACTGACTAAGCTATCGATGTGATGGCAGTCAAGTGTTCTACTGACTAAGCTATCGGTGTGATGACAGTCAAGTGTTCTACTGACTAAGCTATCGGTGTGATGGCAGTAATGTTCTACAGTCATGGCAGTCAAGTTCTACTGACTAAGCTATCGGTGTGATGAGTCAAGTGTTCTACTCACTAAGCTATCGGTGTGATGGCAGTCAAGTGTTCTACTCACTAAGCTATCGGTGTGATGGCAGTCAAGTGTTCTACTCACTAAGCTATCGGTGTGATGGCAGTCAAGTGTTCTACTCACTAAGCTATCGGTTTGATGGCAGTCAAGTGTTCTACTCACTAAGCTATCGGTGTGATGGCAGTCAAGTGTTCTACTCACTAAGCTATCGGTTTGATGGCAGTCAAGCATTCTACTGACTAAGCTACCTGTGCCTCATTTTCATAATCGAAAAAGATTAAATCGACGTTAAAAGTTGCAATCCGTATAAGTCCAATTTTGAATGTTTTGATAAAATCAAAGAAAATGATGCTGCGCATCTTAACCTATTTTCATAAACACGCATGGTGTGCAAATATAGAAAACTAGACCCAATTGGGATACACGGATTGCTCATATGGTTATAATACGTGTTTCTATTGGTTCTTGTGCCACGGAAACCTAACTAGACGAAGCAAAGGGGTTTTCTAACACCGGCGAAATATAATTTGTACCTGAAAATGTTCTCAATTGTTTACATAATAGTATATTTGTACATTAAATAATCATATTGGATTGAAACAGAGAGTTACATTGAAAATATGTTGGGGTTTTTTTGTATTATAATATTTTGGAAATCCTAGGATACATAAATCTTAATGAATGTTTTTTTTGTATTATTATATTATTGAAAATCTACGTTGCATAAATTTTCACTATACGGAACATAAATAGTATTGCCTTCCTCAATGTCGGACTGATAAAAACACGCTTGATAGAGTTGTACTTTGCCCTCTACCATTGGGGTACTTTGCCCTCTACCGTTGGGGTACTTTGCCCTCTACCGTTGGGGTACTTTGCCCTCTACCGTTGGGGATTGTGTGGCCCACATAGATCGAATTAAATAAAAAGTCCTTTCAAAACGTTATACTTGAAGAAGAAGAAGAAGAAGAAGGAGAAGAATATCGTTATGATATGGTTTGGGGTGATTTCTGTTGGCTCGCTCCCCTCAAAGAAATCGCACGATCTATTGAGAGATTACGACGTGTTTTGCTTTGGTTACTATTCTTGTTTGTTGCTTTCCTGACTCGGCGATTTTCTTCCTCGCCTAGACTGTTCCAGATTTTATTCAATACAGGGGTGTGTGTGTGTGTGTTTGTATGTATGTGTGTGTGTGATAGTGTGTGTTTGTGTGCGTGTGTTTCAATGTGTATAGGGGTGTGTTTGTGTGTGTAATTGTGTTTGAGTGTGTTTGTGTGTTGTGTGTGTATGTGTGTGAATATGTGCGTTTGTGTGTGTGTGTGTGTGCGCGTTTGCATGTGTGTTTGAATGTGTGTAGAGGGGTTTATTTGCGTGTGTGTGTGTGTGTGTATGTGTGCATGTGTAATTGTGTTTGAGTGCATTTGTGCGCGTGTGTGTGTTTCAATGTGGGTATAAGGATATGTTTATGTGTGTGTGTGTGTTTGTGTGTTGTCTGACTAGGGATCCCTGGATGAATGGAGAGGAAACAGCAAGTCGAAAGATAAATGAAAGAACGAAAGAAAAGAAGTCGGACCAAACAGCCGCGCCCACCAACCGCCCACATGTGCATATTAACGTTATAAGTTATGGAATTTCGTGCATTTTTAATCCATAACACAGCACAGACAACACCACCCAGCCATTAGGCCCAGGCAACCTTTACTCATGCACTGACGAAATAATCGTCAAGGCAAAGTGAATCGCCAAAACGCAGTGTGTTGTCATGAAATGGGTAGCTTCACAGAGTGTGTTGTCATGAAATGGGTAGCTTCACACAGTGTGTTGTCATGAAATGGGTAGCTTCACAGTGTGTGTTGTCATGAAATGGGTAGCTTCACAGTGTGTTGTCATGAAATGGGTAGCTTCACAGTGTGTGTTGTCATGAAATGGGTAGCTTCACAGTGTGTTGTCATGAAATGGGTAGCTTCACAGTGTGTGTTGTCATGAAATGGGTAGCTTCAGTTGTCAGTGTGTGTTGTCATGAAATGGGTAGCTTCACAGTGTGTGTTGTCATGAAATGGGTAGCTTCACAATGTGTGTTGTCATGAAATGGGTAGCTTCACAGAGTGTGTTGTCATGAAATGGGTAGCTTCACAGTGTGTGTTGTCATGAAATGGGTAGCTTCACAGTGTGTTGTCATGAAATGGGTAGCTTCACAGTGTGTTGTCATGAAATGGGTAGCTTCACATGAAATGGGTAGCTTCACAGTGTGTTGTCATGAAATGGGTAGCTTCACACAGTGTGTTGTCATGAAATGTGGATAGCTGTCACACACAGTGTGTTGTCATGAATGGGTAGCTTCACACAGTGTGTTGTCATGAAATGGGTAGCTTCACACAGTGTGTTGTCATGAAATGGGGATAGCTTCACACAGTGTGTTGTCATGAAATGTGGTGTAGCTTCACACAGTGTGTTGTCATGAAGTGGATAGCTTCACACAGTGTGTTGTCATGAAATGGGTAGCTCCACACAGTGTGTTGTCATGAAGTGGATAGCTCCACACAGTGTGTCATGAAGTGGATAGCTCCACACAGTGTGTCATGAAGTGGATAGCTCCACACAGTGTGTCATGAAGTGGATAGCTCCACACAGTGTGTTGTCATGAAGTGGATAGCTCCACACAGTGTGTCATGAAGTGGATAGCTCCGCAACGTGTGTTGTCAATAAATGGATGGCTCCACACAGTGTGTTGTCAATAAATGGATGGCTCCACACAGTGTGTTGTCAATAAATGGATGGCTCCACACAATGTGTCATGAAATGGTTAGTTCCACACATTGTGTGATGAAAAAGATATCTTCGAAAACGATGTACAAATAGCTGCATCGAATCTTAAACCCAAACAGGAACTAATGCTTTTAGGAGATTTAAAGGCTAGAGTAGACAACAGTGTAGAAACGTCTGGAGGAGTAATAGGTAAAGAAGGAGAGACAACAAGTTTTCCAAATGGAGAGAGACTAATAGATTGTTGCCTAAAGAATGGCATGAAAATAGCCAACACCTTTTGTCCTCATAAAGATATCCACAAATATACAAGAGTAAATGAAGGCAGGTGTGAAAAGTCAATCATAGACTACATAATAATTAGCAGTTCCCTTTTTACAGTACACTGGATGCAAGAGTAAACAGAGGAGCTGAAATATTTAGTGATCATCCCTTAGTGATTGCAAAAATGAGATTACTGACTGAAGAAAACAAACAGAAAAGGAAAGAGAAGAAAACTACTTAACTCAAAATAGTAGTAAAACAAGTGTACCAATCAAGGATAAAAAGATTTACCAGTGAATGAAAGAACTATCGCCAAACAGGAAGTTAGGAAAGCAAAACAGGAACAAAGGGAAGAGTTTGGACAAAGACTTCAAGAAATCTATCAAGGAAATCAAAAGCTGTTCTGGGGAGCAATGAAGAGCATGAGAAAGACCAAAGCATGCCCAATACGACAATTAAGAATGCGAAAGGAGAAATAATGAAAGAAGACAGCGAAATCATGGAAACATGAAAAAAGCATTTTCACCAATTACATAATCCCTCCAGAACATATGAAACAAGGAGTAAAGATCAATTAGGAAGAGCAACAAGTAATCCAGAAAAGAGCTGAAGATTTAGATATATCAATGGAAGATATCCAAACAGCTATAAGAAAAGTTCAATTAAGAAAAGCCCCGGGAGCAGATCAAGTTTATCCAGAAATGATTAATGGAAGTACAAACAGGTGCCAGACGACTGGAAAAAGGGAACGGTAGTACTAATACTTAGAAAGGATCAACTATGGAATGCTTTTTGGAAGGAAACAGGAAATGCCAGGACAGGGCATCCTGGAGAAAGATCATCTCGGGCATATGAACCCATACACCGACAGGTAGAATGGGAACTGATAAAGAAAGAACGAAAGAGTATTATATTTTGTTTGTAAAATAAATGAAGTTTTCTCAGCTGTAAGAGAGTGCGGCACTATAATATACATTGATTGAACGTCTGTTTTTAATGCGACGACATACTGCTACTATATAACTGGTAATGAACCATAAGTCGAAATGCTTTGTATATAGACACTGTGTTTTATAAACACGTATGTAATATATTTATTCTATTATATGCCTGCTAGCTAAATGGTTCAAGAACTGTAATGGATTTTAATTACATTCTGTAAATTTCAAAATTAATTATATATCATTTTTCTTTCAACTATGATTATTTGAAAAATATGTGATATTATGCTCAACACACTAAACTACATATTTATATACTGCTAAATTTGAATTTCTAAAAACTACGAATGTGTTTTTTGTATATGTCTATGTGTGCATCTAAGTGTGTGTTTGTGTGTGTGTGTGTGGGTGTTTATAGACTTACATGTATAATGATTTATTACATTATAATTGTAGTATAATTTTGTTAAATGAAATAAATTAATTAATATTAGCTGTTAAATGCTGTCAAACCAAGACAAATTTCCTTCGTGATATATTAAGCTTTATTTGAATTTGAATAACAACATTTATGATATTTTTGAACATAAATGGCGTTTTCTCAGCTTTTAAAAAATCACGGCAGAATAATAAACATTTTGACTGTCTAATTTTCATGTCACGACATTCTGCTACTGTAACTACTGCTGATGACGAGAGTGTTGGCTGTTGGGGGGAATGGGGGGAGTGGGGTGTTGGTCACAAGGTATAAAGTATACATGACGTGTTGGGGACGTTTTTGTCATAGCCATGAAAAGCCACCACGTCACGATTTGAAATCGTCATTGCTTTGTGTCACGTCACTTTGCCTTCACTGCTACACTGTGGCTTCTGGTTCCTCTCTCAATCGCAATTCAATTAAAGCTAGTTCATTTTAGTGTTTATCAAAACATAACACAAGTTAGTCACGATTTGCGTTTGAGGCGCAGGGTTCTT
>JAXRKP010001949.1:40000-50000 GCA_037039925.1 Doris montereyensis | reverse complement strand
ACTCACCACTCACTCACTCACTACTCACTACTCATAGATAAACTCACTCACTCACCACCACTCACTCACTCATAGATAGATAGACTCACTCACTCACTCACTCACTCACTCACTCACTCAGATGGATAGACTCCACTCACTCACCTCACCTCACTCACTCACTCACTCACTCACTCACTCACTCACTCACTCACTCCACTCACTCAGATACATCAGATCCTCATTCACCACCACTCAGACTCACTCAGACTCACTCACTAAGATAGATCACTCATCACTCACTCACTCACCACTCACTCATACTCACTCACTCCACATAAATAGATAGATACTCATATTTACTCACTCACTCACTCATACTCACTTACTCACTCACTCACTCACTCACTCACTCACTCACTCACTCACTCACTCACTCAGACTATTTACTCACTCACTCACTCCACTCACTCACTCACTCCTCATCACTCACTCACTAGACTCACTCACTCACTCATAGATAGAGAGATAGATACTCAGATAGACTACAGATACTTTATCTAGATACTCGCAGAGAGATAGATAGATAGATAGATAGATAGACTCAGATAGGTAGGACTCAGATAGACTCAGATACTCACTCATAGATAGATACTCATACTCACCATACTCACTCACTCACTCAGATCAGACTCAGATACTCACTAGATAGATAGATCATTACTCACCACAGATACTACAGATAGACACTCATAGATAGATCACCACTCACTCAGATAGATAGATAGATACCCACTCATCACTCACTAGATAGATACTCACTTACATACTCACTCACTCACTCAGATAGATATAGACACTTCACCACTCACTCAGATAGACTAGACTAGTCATCACTCACTACTCATAGACTACTCACTCACTAGATCAGACTAGATAGATAGATACTCACTCACTCATTCAGACTCACTCACTCACGATAGATCACTCACTCACTCACACTCACTCATAGATAGATAGACTAGATCTCTCCTCCTAGATCACTCATAGATACTCACTCATCAGATACTCACTCACTCACTAATCTACTCATACTCACTCATAGATACTCACTCACGACAGACTCAGATCAGATAGAAATATACTAGATAGACTATTTACACTAGATCACTCACAGACTCATCACTCATCATCAGATCACTCACTCACACTCATCACTCACTCCCTCACTCACTCACTCACTCATCCCTCACTCACTCACTCACTTACTCATCCCCCACGATACTCACTCAATCCATCACTCATCACTCAATCACTCATGCTACTCACTCACCACTCATACCCACTACCACTAGACTCAACACTCACTCACTCACTACACTCACTCACTCATACTCACTCACTACTCACTAGAACTCAGATACTCACTACTCATTCACCACGCATACTCACTCAGATCACTCATAGATACTCACTCATTCACTCACTCACTCACTACTCATAGATCACTCACTCACTCATCACTCACTCACTCACTCACTCACTACTTATAGATAGACTACTCCCACTAGTCACGCACTCACGCACTCACTCACTCCACTCATTCATATGATAATGGACTCACTCACTCACTCACTAAACTCACTCACTCAATCACTCACTCACTCATTTACTCATAGACATCTCATATTTCTATAATATGAACCGTCTGACATCCACCTTAGGCCAGCGACTGTCAGCCAACATACCCCACCACCGCACCCACACTTTTTTCCTGTACAAATACCCACCCCCGCCCGCCCCCCCCCACACAACACACACACACACACACACAAACATAAACGCACTCACACATACATACAAACCTGTTTCCCACCCTTCGTCACTTTCAACTTATTGTTCAATACAAACCATGCTCTTTATTGGTCTTCCGCTAAACCTTATAATTATCATATTTTGGCTCAACCAATAAAAAAGCTGCAACGCATACGTGTTCAAGCAAATCTCAGCTTCTGGGCAGATTTTTTAAAGGTTTTTGTTTTGTTTTTGATTTTCTCTTTGCTTTCTTTCTTTCTTTTTTTTTGTGCTCCTCCCCCCCCTCCACCCCCACCCCTCCACACACACACGCACCCCGCAAGTCAATCAACTCTTCTGGTATGAAGTAAGATCTACAGACAATAATATGTTCACGGCTTGTGACGCTCTGATAATCTTTCTTTTTTTTCTTATCTTTTCAGTACACTGGTCCTCTTTTACCTGTGTGTATCACGTGATACACGCCTAGGACATAAATATGGACACATGAGACCTTGCGACGTATTTGCTTACAGTGCCAAATTTTCGTTTGATTTATCAATGGCACAGAAGCTGTGAGCTTTGATAAACTTTGATATAGGGACTTGTTGAGTGAAATAAAAATCGCCGTAAGTACTACATTTGACATGACTAATTATTCCTTCTTTCCTTTTTTTTTTTATAGACTTTTTCGTTATAGACCTTATACAATATATTGTTCTATAATTAAGATATTATATACATATATATATATATATTCCTTAATTTACAACTCTTTCATCAAGCAAACGAAGCTATAATGCGATAAAGAATTCGTTGATACAGTAGGACCAATAAATATTGCTAACGAGCGGATTGCAAGTTACAGTACATGTATTGTGTTTCGTTGTAGAGACTTGAAGGATAAACTTTCTGTGAGCGTCAAGTTTTCCATTTTGGTGGAGTTTTCGGCTTGGTGACATTGCGTATTGTGTATGACATTTAAGGAGATTCATTTGTCATTCGTCTTTGTTTCTACAGGGCCTTTAAAACAGAAGAGATTATTTCATTTGATGGTTTTTTTAGCTAGCACAAGTTGCAAATGGAGTTTAGTAATTCATTTCGTTTTCTTCTTTCATTTTGTGATAGATTGGCTATTTGCTTCAAATCTCGTTGTTTTGTTTTGTTTTATTTTAACGCCGTCGTGTTTTCTTCGTTTGATTGTTTGTTTGTTTTATTTTTTTTTAGTTGAGGGGTTGGTTTATTGTATTTGTTTTTGGTTGGTTTGGTTTTATTCAGGGTTGTTTGGTGATTTATTTACTTTTTATTGCCTGGGGTTGCATTGTTTGTGCGTATCACATAAACACAGCCACATGCTGTTATTTCGTACCAAAATCTTTCTCTTTTTGTTTTTTTTTTTTTTTGGTTTTAAATCATTAGAGATAATCCATTGCGAAAAGCCATTCGTGGAAACATGCACCGGGTATGACCGTTCTGTGTATTCTTTGTTTGCTGTTCAAGACAAGCGAGGAAGGAAGGGGCGCGTGGAAGGTCAAAGAAATGACATTGAATAATAAATAACGTTAGCTCGGTTGGTATTATGGTAGCACGCTTTCTTTTCATGGCGAAGGGGGGACTCGGTATTCCAGAGGCAAGCTGTCGGCCTTTCAACCAAAAGGTAGTCGGTTCGAGCCCTGCCAAAGGTTGAAAAATGTTTTCGAATTGTTTCGAGTAAACTCTACCCCCGCCCCCCCCCCCCCCCCCCCCCGGTCCAAGTAGGTGGATCGATATGTAATCCCATCGGAGACGGACGATAAAAAGGAGGTCCCATGTACAGATCACAATACTGTGTGCACGTTAAAGATTTCTTGGCTGTTCACAAGGGCAGTCCGGGCAAAATTAAAAATTCTACCAAAAACCCCGAGATCACCATAGTTGCGGATGTGAGTAAAATCAAATCAAATCAAAATGTCATGGCTAGCCGATGGGTGCCGACGCAGAGGTCGCGGGTCCGATCCCCATGGTGGCCAGGATTTTGTTTTCTGTCTAGTCCTTGTATTTGTCTCGTCTTTGTTCTATGGGGCTTTAATATTATTCATTGTCATTTCCTTCCTTTCGCTGTTCAAGTGTTTCCACAACGGTGAGTTTCTCCAATAGCTTTCACACCAGAACGATTCTCTTCCACGTTTTTCAATGATATCCAAGACGACCTTAGAGTTATTATCGAGTCAGCCTCTCCATCAAAACGTTGTGGGTTCAGAGTTATTATCGAGTCAGCCTCTCCATCAAAACGTTGTGGGTTCAGAGTTATATCGAGTCAGCCTCCTCCATCAAACGTTGTGGGTTCAGAGTTATTATCGAGTCAGCCTCTCCATCAAAACGTTGTGGGTTCAGAGTTATTATCGAGTCAGCCTCTCCATCAAAACGTTGTGGGTTCAGAGAGTTATTATCGAGTCAGCCTCTCCATCAAAGGTTGTGGGGGGTTTTAATTATCGAGGCCTCTCCATCAAAAGGTTGTGGGTTCAGAGTTATTATCGAGTCAGCCTCTCCATCAAAACGTTGTGGGTTCAGAGTTATTATCGAGTCAGCCTCTCCATCAAAAGGTTGTGGAGTTCAGAGTTATTATCGAGCCAGCCTCTCCATCAAAAGGTTGTGGGTTCAGAGTTATTATCGAGCCAGCCTCTCCATCAAAACGTTGTGGGTTCAGAGAGTTATTATCGAGTCAGCCTCTCCATCAAAACGTTGTGTGAGAGTTATTATCGAGTCAGCCTCTCCATCAAAACGTTGGGTTCAGAGTTATTATCGAGTCCAGCCTCTCCATCAAAAGGTTGTGGGTTCAGAGTTATTATCGAGTCAGCCTCTCCATCAAAAGGTTGTGGGTTCAGAGTTAGATCGAGTCAGCCTCTCCATCAAAACAGTGGGTTCAGAGTTATTATCGAGTCAGCCTCTCCATCAAAAGGTTGTGGGTTCAGAGTTATTATCGAGTCAGCCTCTCCATCAAAAGGTTGTGGGTTCAGAGTTATTATCGAGTCAGCCTCTCCATCAAAACGTTGTGGGTTCAGAGTTATTATCGAGTCAGCCTCTCCATCAAAAGGTTGTGGGTTCAGAGTTATTATCGAGTCAGCCTCTCCATCAAAACGTTATGGGTTCAGAGTTATTATCGAGTCAGCCTCTCCATCAAAACGTTGTGGGTTCAGATTATTATCGAGTCAGCCTCTCCATCAAAACGTTGTGGGTTCAGACCAACAACGTTTGAAAAACTCTTTTGTTTTTTTTTTCAAGTTTAAAAAACCTCCCATCCTCTTGGTCCAGATATGTCGAATATGACTCCTAGTCCCATCGGAGACGGACGATATTAAAAAGGAGTGCCGTATGCCGATCAATTTCTATGTGCGTTAACGATCTTTGGCTATATACTGGATAACCCAGGCAAACTGAAAGGCTCGTTTTATCTTTGCTTTGTCTTGTTATGTCATATCTTGTCAAATTTTATATTTTGTGTCTTGTTTTACCTTGGTTTCACTTGTCTTGTCTTGTCTTGTTTGTCTTGTTTTATCTTGGTTTGTTTTGTTTATCTTGTTTTATTTTGGTTTAACCTTTCTCGTCTTGTCTTGTTTAACTTGTTCTATCTTGGTTTAACCTTTTCTCGTCTTGTCTTGTTTAACTTGTTTTATCTTGGTTTAACCTTTCTCGTCTTGTCTTGTTTAACTTGTTTTATCTTGGTTTAACCTTTCTCGTCTTGTCTTGTTTGTCTCGCTTTATCTTGGTTGACTTGTTAGAATTCGAACCCAAGACCTATAAATCCGAAGTCCAGCAACGTAGTCACAGAGACAACAGTGCCGTCGCACCTAGCATTGCAAATTCGTTAGAGACAGGAATAAAGACAATTATCGAGTTTACGCTCAATGCAACAGGAGTCACCCATATTGTCAAATGGAGCAAATAGTGTATATTTTCTTGGCCAAGAAAAGAAAAACGAAATGTCTTAAACGGGGCTCGAACTCATTACCTCTGGGTCACAGTGAAGTGTCCTTATCCACCTGGTCCTTCAAATGATTTATGTTAGGTGTAATATTAAATCCAACCGGTCGTATTCTCCGCTGTCACAGTTATTGGTTATTACAACAAAAAACATGCGATATTGAACAGGTTTACATTAATTCTTCCTTGTGATGAATGAGTTTTACTCACATAAGGAATGTAATAGGTTTTTCGTATGTGAATGACGTCATTTCTATGTCACCTCACCTCTAGCTCTCAATATGTTCCCATGTGTCTTCGGTGTTTGTCTGTTTCCCATTGTGCACACTGACACCCACCTGATGAACCTATGGGAATAATTATGTAAGGCTTTACATGTTCTGATACATTTCAAACCAAACATTTATTATCATTATCTCTGGTCCTGTAAGGATATAAAGGTTCATCCTCCTCATCCTCATCATCTCATTATCATCATCATCCTCATCATCCTCAGCCTCATCCTCATCTTCATCCTCCTCATCCTCATCCTCATCTTCATCATCATCCTCATCCTCATCATCATCACCATTATCATCATTATTATCCTCATCTTCATCCTCATCATCATCATCATCACCCTCATCCTCATCATCAAAGTCTTTCACTACTACCAGGGTATAGGACACTGACAAGATAATATTCCATCATTTTTCTTTTCCTGTGAGATCTTTTATCCAATTCACACTATCCACTCTCTTGAAGTCCGTATCTATACTCCTCTCCAAGTCTCATGTGGGCTTACCTTGGTGTTGTCTCCCCTTCATAATAATGCGTCTTGTTACATCTGAGGATATTGTGCAAGTGATGTCCGATCTATCCCCATCATTGTCTCCCAAGAGTATTTTCAATAGCTTCCATTCCGTTTCTTGCCACCACCACCACCACAACACACCCCCCACACACACACACTACCACACACATACACTACCACACACATACACTACTCTCTCTCTCACACACACACACACACTACCACACACACATTACCACAAACACACTACCACACACACACACACACACACACTACAACACACATACACTACTCACACACACACACACACTACCACACACACACACTCCACCACACACAAACACTACTCACACACACACACACACTTGGACACACATACACTACTCACACACACACACACACACTAAAGACACACACACACTACCACACACATACACTACCACACACACACACCACACACACACTACAACACACATACACTACTCACACACACACACACACACACACACACTACACACATACATACACTACTCACACACACATACACAATACCACACACATACACTACCACACACACACACTACCACACACACACACACTACTCACACACACACACACCACCACACACATACACTACCACACACATACACTACTCACACACACACACACACTACCACACACACACACACTACCACACACATACACTACCACACACACATTACCACACACACACTAACACACACACACACCACATCACCACCCCCACCCCTACCACACATTACATTTAAGCATGTAATTGTTAATCCCACTCATCAAAAACTCCTCCTTAAGCAAGGACTAGCTGAAGAATTATTAATAGGCCAGTTTCTAACCTTCCGATCTTGTTTAAGATTAGCGAGAAAATTTGTCTACCGTCTCCTTACATCACAGCACATCAAGGACAACAAAATGTCCACATTTTTCAGTTTGCATACAGAAAACATCACAGTACTGAAACATCACTGCTGAGAGCGCATAACGAAATCATTAAGATGATGAACGGCAAATCATGTCTCATGCTCGTCTTATTAGATTTCAGCGCTACATTTAACACTATCGACCAGGGTATTTTGCTAACCAGATTGCACCATTTTGAAATCATTTTGGAATGATTCAATTCCTACATTCATGGGCAAACACAGTCAGTCAGATTGACTCTTTAGATCATCGCCTTCAACACTGTATTATAGTGTTCCATAGGGGTTTGTCCTAGGATCAGTTCTCTTCACTCTCTATTCCACTCCATTTGCCAACATCATGGAGAAACACAATATCAAATATCACCTCTACACAGATGACACTCAACTTTACATACCTCTTCGCGCCAACAATTATACAACATCTATGAAGTCACTTCAAGACTGCATCACAGATATACAGACTTGGGTTTGAAGAAAACAGACTTGAATTAAATAGAGATAAGACAGACATTATCGTTTCCGGAACTAATCGATTGCTTAAGACTTTTGATGTAGACCATGTACATTATTTGTGATACCAATATTGATTTCTCTGATGATGTTCAAAACCAGGCTTTCTTTTTGACCCTCAACCTCACACTGGAAAATCAGATTAGCAAGTTTGTCAGATATCAAAGTTCCATCCTAAGAATATAAGTAGACGAAGGTCCTATATCGATGAGCATACGACAACACTGCAGCTGATAAATGCTTTTGCTGCCAGTCGATTAGACTATTGCAATTCTCTTCTGTCCATTTTGTCTAAAACCATCTATCAAAACTTCAAAGAATATAATATTATGCAGCCAGAAGTAGCACCCTTAAAATCAAATCTTATTCAATAACTAATGCTCTTAAAAACATTCCATTGATTGCTAGTGATTTAATTTATAAGATCCTCTGCATGGCATACGCGTGGTCAAACAGTCTAGTATCACCCTATCGAAATAAACTTTTACTGTTTTATACACAATCTAAAGTCATAAGATCTAATCATTTGAATTATCTATGTTTGAATTATAATGTGTCCCCGTATGCCGGCTTGTTTTGGTGACAAAACTTTTTCTATGAGTGCACCTCAGCTGTGTAATGAGCTGAGCGAATTTGCAAAATCTCTCCTTCCCTGTGAACTTTTAAAAAATCTATCAAGATACATCGTACTGTTTAATATACATTTTAAAACTTTTAGCTCACATGTATGTGTTTACGTATCCCTGACTGCACGGCGCTTTGGGTTCCTATGAGGAACCTGCAGCCTACAACTGCCTTCTATTACCGATTCGTAGATAGATAGATAGATAGATAGATAGGTAGAGAGAGAGAGAGAAGAGGGAAGAGAGAGAGAGAGAGAGAGAGAGAGAGAGAGAGAGAGAGAGAGAGAGAGAGAGAGCGAGAGAGAGAGAGAGAGAGAGAGAGAGAGAGAAAGAGATAAGTAGATAGGTAGATAGATAGATAGATAGATAGATAGATAGATAGATAGATAGATAGATAGATAGATAGATAGATAGATAGATAGATAGATAGATAGATAGATAGATAGATAGATAGATAGGTAGATAGATAAATAGAGAGATAAAAAGATAAATAGAGAGATAAATAGATATATACACAGACATATAGAAATATAGATATATAGATAGATAGGTAGATAGATAGAGAGATAGATAGATAAATAGATATATACACAGACATATAGAAAGATAGATAGATAGATAGATAGATAGATAGATAGATAGATAGATAGATAGATAGATAGATAGATAGATAGATAGATAGATAGATAGATAGATAGATAGATAGATAGATAGATAGATAGATAAATGGATATATATAAAAGCTAGATAGACAGATAGATAGATAAATAGAAAGATAGATAGATAGATAGATAGATAGATAGATAGATAGATAGATAGATAGATAGATAGATAGATAGATAGATAGATACATACATACATACATACATACATACATACATACATACATACATACATACATACATAGATAAGTAGATATATAAATAAACAAATAGCTAGCTAGCTAGCTAGATAGATAGATAGATAGATAGATAGATAGATAGATAGATAGATAGATAGATAGGTAGGTAGATAGATAGATAGATAGATAGATAGATAGATAGATAGATAGATAGATAAATTGGTACATAGATAGATAGATAGATAGATAGACAGAGAGATAGATAGGTAGATATATAGATAGATAGATAGACAGATAGATAGGTAGATAGGTAGATAGATAGATAAACAAATGGCTACCTAGATAGATAAATAATTGTAATTATAGATCATAGAATTATTAGATCATTTCAATGTTTATCAGGGTGTTTATCATCTCATTATTTGAAACCGCTTTCTTTCTTTTCTCCCAGGCAATCATGAATTTCAAGGTCCTCGGCCTTCTGCTGACTATCACGGCTCTGACCTTCACCCTGTCAACAGCTGAATCCACTCTTGAACTC